>JXTB01000052.1:0-169239 GCA_002914805.1 Parasponia andersonii
ACTGACTTAAGCATCGGAGAGTCTTTGCAGGTGGCCATCCCCGCCTCTCCGATCTTGCTCGGAATTCAGGGATTTGTGAAGTAGCAAGGGCACGTAAACAGTTGGAGAATCCAGCATCAGCAGTTCATGACACGTGGACGACTGGTGTAAAAACCGCTCCAACAGAAAAGAGCATGAAATATTTAAGTGGAATTTTAAAACGAGTGCTTTGGGTATTTGGCTTTTAGTAAATAAGTTCGTTATATTATTAGTTGGAAAAGAATGATGTTATTTTCTCAATTTTAGGGATCCCAAATTTAGTTTTTTTTTTAATTGTATTAAAAAATTAAATTGGATATATACCTATATTATTTTCAATATGTGCTATTTCGTAATCAAGTATACACCATTGTAAGAAAAAAATGAAAAAAAAAACCTAGGTAACGTAAAATTTATTAAAAAGAAAATAAATAGAAAAAGAAACAAAAACCTCGACTTATCTAATATAATGTTTTTTGAAAAAATTGATTTAAATGATAAAAATTAGTGCATCCTAAATATATTTTAATTTAGTGTAACACTCACTAGTCTAAAAAATATCTATAAACTTTTCGAAAGCTAATTCATGACCACAACTAGATCACTAATTTATGTATAAAATAAACTTTTTATTGATATTTTTAAATAAAATAAAATATTTCTATTTTCTCATTTTTATTTTACAAACTTCTTAAAATATTTGTTTAAGTGTCATATAAGCGACACATACTCTTTTTTTAAAATTATTTTTAACAATAAAATAATTGTAGATATGAAAATGAAATATTTTGATTATATTAAAGTGTTAAGATAGGAATGATTTAAAATTTTGGGACGAATATGAAATGTTGATAATAGAGGGGCTGAAATAGACTTTTTCCTGTTCATTTATAAGGGAAAAATGACAGAAGGGGTTAAATGAGACAAACCAAACATTTGGTGCCAACGTAATAATGTTTCGAAGTGCATGGTCTAAAATGAGACTTGGGAATAATATGTGGGCCAAATATGAGATTAACCCAAAATAAAATTCCTGGCCCATACATCAGTATAGCCATTCTTTTAACCTATCTATCCCTCTTTGTGCCTCGAAGCTTTTTTTTTTTTTTTTCCCTCTTTATTTGCACCATCGCCTTCTATACCATCCTTTCCCGAGATTCTCAACCCCTTCTCTGACTCTCTTTCTCTACCACCCAGAGAGGCCTCGCTTCGATCTGATCTCTTAAACCCATCTCTGAAAACCCCCATAGCTGATCATCCATGACGCTTGGCTCAGGAGGATCGAGTGTCGTGGGTGAGTCGCGCCGACCCATGATCAAATTTTTTTTTTTCCCTTTGATCTTTTACTTTTTGAAAAACTTGGATCAAATCTGTTCATGGGTTTTCGGCAATTTTGTTTATGCATTTCTCTTATATATGTAATTCAATTGAAAAGCCGTATAGTCTGCGATCTTTTTTTCTTGGGTTCAAAAGAATTCAGTTTCTTTGTTGGTTTATTGGGTTTATGTATTTATATAAATATTTGCATCTCTGTTTAGGGGTCGTGTCTATATTGGAGGTTGTGTTGAATTTTATCTTGATTTCTGGTGTCTTATTCGAGTTGTGGTTTGAAATTGAGTTGTTTATTGTATTATAATTGTAGGTTCCATTGATTTTCGTTCCTGTTAGATTTATGTGTAAGTTTTGTTTATGTGTACTATGAGCATATGCGTGCCAAGATACTTCTTTGTTTAGCTCTGATGGGAAGTGATTTTAAAGATGTTTGATGGACCTAAATAGCTTCGTGGGCACTATTATATGCTGGATTCTATGTGTTACTTGCTGTTTTAAAAGTATTTATCAGCTGCCAGATGTAATATTAAGTTTCATCTTCGATGCTCATTTAAATTGGACTTACATATTATGCAATGGCGCGGTGTAGTTAGTTCCAAGGATTTCTGTTTTGACCCTGTGTTATATGAGATGTTTGATACCCAGTTGCTAGGAACTTGGAGTTTGAAGGAAGTTTAGGGTTTAGGTGTATCATTACTTATTAGACACGACAATTTTGCGCTGTATAGTTGAATGCAGTGCTCAACTGCGTGTCAACGCATTTATATGTTGATCTCACACAAATTGGAATCTAGTGTGTTTCACATGCTTGAAGAATTCTAATGTTGATAGGTTAATTTGCTAGAGTTGTAAATCTCTTGTGTTTTTTCTAATTGAATAACTGTCTAGCATCATTGATCAGGACCATTATTTTCTTAAGAAGGTCAAAGTTATCTTTTTTTCTTTCTCTTCATTGTTAAATTTATGTTTATCTTTATGTCTTTTGTTTTGGACTTTGCAAGAAAATGGAATTTAGAAAATTAAATCTAGTGGGGTTGGAGTTATCAATTTGTACACTTTTAGTTCTTTCCTATATTGTGCATGCATTATTAAGCTGATGTCATTTTATTTCAAATGTTTTGATTCATTGAAGGAGTGTGGTTATTGTCTGTTCTTAACTTGAAATCATCCTCCATCATTCTCTGATCTGGTTTTCACTTTTTCAGTTAGTGCCTGGTTGTGTGATTTTACTTCCTTGAACCTGGGATTGAAATTGTTGGATTCTGTTGACAGTACTTGAACCATGGCTATGAGAGACAGCTTTTTAGTGGTTTAACACTTTTTATTATTCATTCTTGTACTTGGCACTTTCTATAAATTTCTGAGCTTTTTGTTCTCATAAAAGGAAAATTTTATTTTTGTGAGGAGCTTTCTGCTTTGAGATACATGTGAAACTGATATAGAGTTTATTAAAAAAAAGTGCAATTATGTTGGAGGGAATTCGAGTCATGTAAGAAGTCACTATTAGTTTTAATGGCCGAGCATGTCATCCTATAGTTAGAGAGCCACAGTGTGCTGATTTTATTACTTGCCAATGTTGACCCAACCAGTTAAGCAGGCTTATCTCAAGTCTGATAACATGGCTATTAGTGTGCAGTTTTGGGACTCATTATCTAAAATGGTTTGAGTCATGCAGTCCCGCGAAACTTTAGATTGCTGGAGGAACTTGAACGGGGAGAAAAAGGGATTGGAGATGGCACCGTCAGCTATGGAATGGATGACGGAGATGACATTTACATGCGCTCTTGGACTGGCACCATAATTGGTCCTCACAATGTAGTATATTCACTTTTGTTTTTGTTTCTTTGTGTTTATGCTTTAAGATTGTGCTTATGAATAACTGTTGACTTCTGCCATTTTCGTCTCCTTAAAATAGTTGTATACTGCTGCATATTATTTATTATGCTTGTACAGCAGTTTTTTACTGGTGAAATTGTCTCTTCTCATTTCTTCTCCAGACTGTACATGAAGGTCGAATTTATCAGCTGAAGCTGTTCTGTGATAAAGATTACCCAGAGACGCCACCAAGTGTTCGTTTTCATTCACGGATCAACATGACTTGTGTCAACCATGAAACTGGGGTGGTATGTTTCTTATTCCATTATGTCCTTCGGGTTGTGGATTGTGTTTTCTGCAGTTACATTTTTCTTCCTATACCTTCTTGATGTTGCTTGTTTTGAATTTTCAATTTTCACGGAGTAATATTACAAAGACTCCCACACTCTCCTCCCCTTAAATTATTGTGAATACCACGCCTGTACTTTCCTTTTTAAGCACAAGAAAACAGTTGAATGTGATAAAATTTGAGTTCCATTCAACCATAATAGGTGGAACCGAAGAAGTTTGGTCTCCTTGCGAATTGGCAGCGTGAGTACACCATGGAAGATATACTGACACAGCTGAAGAAAGAGATGGCTGCCCCACATAACCGGAAGTTGGTTCAACCTCCGGAAGGTACCTACTTCTAGCTTTCAAGATCATATACATATCATGGACCATATTGCATTTGCAATATGCAATATATAGTTTGTAATGCTGCGTCAATCTTGTTGAGACATACAGGGGAATGCCCCAAAACGCTTCTTCTATTACCTCTCTCTGGCTTCCTTCTTGTTTTGTCATCGTCTTTTATCGAATTGTGTTTAAGGGATCCTCTTTGATTAATGGTACTTATGTGTGTCAAATATTTAATCCCTTTAACCAGTATATCAATTGTAGCATTATCAAAATCTCTTGTCCTGGTTTTCTCCTTGTTCTACTGCAATATAAGGGAGATAAAAATGAGGTGGTCGCAAACTTAAAAAGTGTTGCATTTCCTGGTTAATCCATTCAATACATTTGTGCCAATCCAGTCATGTGATGCCAGGAGCCGATGATCTTATATCCAGTGACACTTGCTAAGGCTGACTGACACCCTAGTATAATCGATAGCGAGGCCTATGATATCTTGGCTGGTATTCTTCCATGCTAAATCTTATTTCCTGAATGCAGTGGAAAGAAAAGATGTGGGGTTGGAAGAAAAATTGAAGATTCGAGTCGGGTAACACCAAATAACGTGTATGGAGTGTTCTTGGTTATGGTGGAAGGTCACCATCTTCTTTTGCTGAAAACCTTTTATCTCTACCACAGCTGGTTTTGGAAACAAGGGGCGTGAATAGCGGGGAGACCTTGGTGGCGAAAAAGTGAGAAGTTGGTTCACCCAACTTTTGTGTGTTTTTTAATTGGGTTTGTGCCTTCGGACCTACTTTCAGTCTCGTTTCGTGGCTGCCTTTGCAAGCGACTGACTAAGTAACAGCTCAGGCAGTAGCAGCCAGTCACAGCCTCATTAACATGCACAAAAAGCGAATGATATAACTATTAGACATCTTCTAACACGTTTTTATCTCCCCTGACCGACTTTGCAACACCAACCTCACTTTTTGGTCTTATCACGGTCAAACCTTTACGACGCTCCAAACTCATCATGTGTACCTTATGCCTCGTCAATAATTATTGTCCAAAGCAACTATGGTACCAACGCATAATTTTAAGTTTCAAAACCAAAAATTATTGGTCAAATTAACCCCTTTTTCGGGAGGCTACACGAGCCTCTGTCCCTTATAGTCAAAATTGAAGTTAACAGGATTCGAATTTTGGACCCTCAAGATTTTAGTGTGTTAAAATTTCTCTATTGAATTTTTTTTGTTTTCTCTATATACCATTTGTTTTGGTGTGTTGTTGTGTCTTAATTCTCCATGTTAAAAGTTATTAATTTTAGAGACAATAGTAAGTCGGTGTCCAAATTGCTTGAATCCTCGATACAATCAAAATTTTCTGTTCTCCTCCTTTTTTTTCCCCCCCTGAAAAAGAGGGAAAATAAAGCTTTTTCGTACAGCAGTCTTCATCAGTTGTTCAAAGTTTATATATCATGATGGAAATTTGAGAACATATTCACTTGTTATTTTGTTTTGATTTAAAAATACAACTGAACATATCCTAAAGATGTCTCACTCTCACATGTACATATTTTCATGTTTCGGCCAATAAAATCTGAACAATCTCGAAATTGGCGAAATATGAGCCCACTGACTGTCCAAACCAGAGGGTACTCCCTACAATATGGCCAAATAAAATGTAATCATCGATCAAGCTATGTCAGTCGTGATCAATAATACAAAACAATCACACTGTCTGAAAAAACAAAAACAAAAACCAAAAATGAAAAAACAAAAAACCAGTTTATAATTTTGGCTAAACATGATATCGTATTCCCTGTCAGGTTTCATCGGGAGTTTTGGGATTCGCCGCAACGCACAACGCAACTATTTTTGCTAATTTCTCTAAAGTGAAAAAGAAAAGACTTTATTTGGTAATATTTTATTTTTAAAGGTAATTTTTTTTAAAAAAACAACAAATATTACAGCAAAAAAATATTTAATTCAAAAAAAAATTAAAAAATATTTACCAAGGATCTTACCCCTTATTATCTCACTTATTTCACTTTTTTAATAAAAAGTTTAAAAGTTATAGAAGGAAATATATATATATCTTGCTTCCGAAAAACAAATAAAAAAAAATAATGCTAAGTATCTTATTTCTTACCATCTCACCTTTTAATACCACTTCTCGTTATCTAATTTGGTATTTAATGGATAAATACTTTACATAAGATGTTAATTTTTTAGGGAAAGCATATTATTAGAATTAGCATCTTAATATTATTTAAATAAAAATATTATCAGGCAAACTTTTAACATGCAAAATAAGTTTAAAAAAAATTACCATCTCACCTTTTAATACCACTTCTCGTTATCTAATTTGGTATTTAATGGATAAATACTTTACATAAGATGTTAATTTTTTAGGGAAAGCATATTATTAGAATTAGCATCTTAATATTATTTAAATAAAAATATTATCAGGCAAACTTTTAACATGCAAAATAAGTTTAAAAAAAAAGATAATCTTACATATGTTAAAATTTGTACTAAATTTTTAATACTAATACATATAACATTTAAGTTGATATTATTTAATTAATATATTAAAACTTACTATAAATATATTAATTATATTTATCAATTAAATATTATTAAATCACATATTATATGTGTTGGCATCATTATTTTTAAAAAAATTATTAATTAATCTAAAATCATTAATTAATCAATGTATATTCCCATAAAATTCGATTATAACTTTTTTTAATTTTTACTCGAAAAAAAAATTATTAAATTTGAAAAAAAAAAATCAATTTTTTCTTTTGATTTTTTTTTATTTAAAAAAAAAAGAACAAAAGAAAAAGGAAAGTAATTTATTAACAAACCGCCTCTTTACAAGTATAACCCCTCGTCGTTCTCTCTCCTCCTCTTTTTCTTTTTCCCTCTTCTATAAAATTCTCTATTCCTTTCCTCTTTTCAAAATTAAAATCAAATTCGAAACCCTAGTTTTTCACAAATTCTGAAAATTGTGGAAAATTTCTCTTCCCTTCTTCCGAATCTGGATAATTCTAACCCTAAGCCATGTGTATCGCCGATTCGCCACCGCCGGAGAAGAAGCCCCAGCGACCCGTGGTGATTCGATCCGTCTGGTCCGATAACCTCGACTCCGAGTTTCGTCTGATACGATCCGTCGTCGACGACTACCCGCTCATCTCCATGGATACTGAGTTTCCGGGCGTCGTGATCCGACCCGATTCGGTGGATCCGATCGTGCGGAACCGCCAGGCCGTCGCGCATTATCGGGTCCTCAAGGCCAACGTGGATCGCCTCAGCCTGATACAGATCGGCTTGACCCTCGCCGACGAGGAGGGGAACCTCCCCGATTTTGGCACCCCCAGCCGCTACATCTGGGAATTCAATTTCAAGGACTTCGACGTGGCGCGTGATGCCCACGCCCACGACTCGGTCGAGCTGCTGCGGCGCCAGGGGATCGATTTCGAGCGGAACCGGGATTTCGGGATTGACTCGGTCCAGTTCGCCGAGCTGATGATGTCGTCGGGTCTCGTCTGCAACGACGAGGTGAGCTGGGCCACGTTCCACAGCGCCTACGATTTCGGGTACCTCGTCAAGGTTTTGACTCGGCGGGTTCTGCCGGACGAGTTGGCCGATTTCCTCAAGCTCGTGAAGGTGTTCTTCGGGTCGAGAGTCTTTGATGTGAAGCACCTAACTCGGTTCTGCGCGAGCCTGTATGGCGGGCTGGACCGGGTCTGTGAAGCCCTTAATGTGGATCGGGTCATCGGGAAGAGCCATCAGGCCGGGTCCGATAGCTTGCTGACCTTACATGCCTTCCAGAAAATCAGAGAGGTCTACTTCAGCAAGAACGGGCTTGATCAGTACGCAGGCGTTTTATATGGTTTAGAAATTTCGTAAAAACCTTTGCTTGTAGATCTTTTCCTTGTAATAAAAAAAATCAAGTAAATTTTTGTACACAGTTGGCTTAATATCAATCTTATTAGTGTTTCTTAATTTGGTTTAAATTATGTCTTGTGCAATTTGTTCAGTTAAATTTCTTATAGTTCTTAGTTTCATTTCTGAATTTGAATGCTGGGAAGTGATGGTATTAGAGAACTGAATTGAAGTTTGGGTTTGAGGATTGGACATGGCTAAGTATTTTCCGTGGAAAATAGCAAGAGTTCTGGGGTGGAAAATTGGGTTTAGAAGCTCATCAGACATGTTAGAGAAATGATAGGGACAAGGGTTTGCTTTAACGACGGAATTGATAAGTTTGACTCTGGAAGGTTGGACTGATTGAAGGGTATCTTAATTGTGTACCAAATGACTCAAGTGGGGATCGTTTGAACTTGATATAAAAACAACTAGACTAGTCTAAACTCTAAACTCTAAACTCTTAGGGGTTGGAAAATTAATGAAAATCTTTAATCTTGAGATTGGATTCAACTCTATAAAGCATTTTACTCGAGTTCAGAGAAGAAGAACAAGGGGATGTTAAAATCTTTAATCTAGTGGTCTTTTCCTCTGCGCGTCAGCTACTTTTGTCAATTCTATACACATCAACTTTGTTAATTTAAGAATGTTTAGCTAATTCTTCTCTCTTGCAGTTGTCTGTAGCTAATGCAGAGAGTAAAACAAGGGTACAGCCGTGCCCACAAAATTAATAAATTTCTATTCCGACAATAGAAGAAATCCCATGAAAACAACTAAATTCTAGGTCCATGTCGAAGCCTGCGAGGAAGCAAATAAACCGAGAAATTATACTTCCCCACAAAGAGAGAAGTCTAATTAATGTGAGTCAATGGTTTCTTTCTTAATGAGCTCAAGTCAAACTGGTGAGAAACTCTTAATTCACGTCCTTTAGTGAAAGATCTGTTTTAGATATTACTAAATAATTAACTAATTGATTAATTTTAATAATTACTTTATTATGTTGTAACACATGTATGAAAAATTGTTGCAACAACGAGTGTATATGTTGCAACAAGAACAAGAAAATAAAGAATGAACATAAGACGTTTTTAACGTGGTTCAGATCTCTCCTACTCTACGGGACTACGCTCAGAGATTAAATAAATTAGTAAAGTATAAAAATTACAAACACCAATTGACTAACGCAATAAAAGACTCTATCTTTTCAATTGCCGCAATGCGTTGTAACGACTTCACTAATTTTGTTTAGCGAGCTCCCCTCGTCTTGTTGATCCTTCACACATGAACTTCCTTCATTGGTCCAGATTTGTCTCCTTCTGAAGACGTATTGTTCTTCTTCTCGAAGAATAAGATGCACTCAAACAAAGTACCTAGAAAACCCTAAAACTCTCTAAGTCACTCAATGGTCATAGAACATGCTCTATGCCTTACAAACAAAAGCTCTCTCTAAGTATATTTCTCTCAATTAAGTACATAAATAATTCCTTGGAGTAGTAGAGCTTTTATAGGTGAATTCCAGCCCCCTTGATCGTCCATTGTAGCGTGAATAGGCTAAAATCAAATAAGGAAAGAGTTAATAACCAAAAAAAAATCCTTCCATAAATATTGTAATTAGCCAGAAAGTTGTTTCATGATTGCTCCTTTGATTTCGTTTGGACACATTTTAAACAGCTGGAAATCTTCATTTTACCTGCCAAAGATTGATAGTTAACCTAGAAAATCATATCTCAATTAATATCAATCAAAAACCAAGATTTAAGAAAATTAACCAATCTTTCCTTAAATATCCGGAGTTGTTGCAATAGATCAGGAAATCTGATCACAATAACTCATCAAATCAAATCAATTAACTAAAGGAAACTTAATTAATTGATGAGCAAATTTCCAGTAATAATTAAGGACGAAAATCCTCATAAATTCTCTTCAGAAACCTGTCCAAATTCATTGATTAAAAAGATGCAATCAGATATCAATCAAGGACAAAAAGATGAGGAAATAATCAATGATATATATGGTAAATATAAAAGAAATTGATTGAAAATTAATAGGAAAAATATCTTATACAGTTATGCACGAAATTCTATTTATATTTCACCTATATTATCACCAGAATCATCAAATATAGAAACAAAACACGTTTGGGCACATTCTAGAAGGTTTTCATATAAAGAAAAACGTAAGTTTCAGTTGTTGTGAAATCAACACTTGTTGTAACAACATTAGACTTGTTGTAACAACTTCTTCTTCTTTTTATCAACTTGAGTTCTCAAAACTTTACTACTTAGAATGTCAAACTTTTGGACCTAACATTTAGTTACTTGTTGAGGGGCTGCATGATGAGAACATTTAGGAACTTCGGGAGCAAGCTAGCTGGCATACCAGAACTTCAGCGAAGTAAGTGTTGTAGTTTGTACCTTGCAAAGGGTCTTATATCTGGAGACCTTTTTATTGCATAATAAAACATTGGCATACTAATGCCTGGTAACCTTTTCGTTTTTCCAGTTCGAATTCTCGTTCTTTGTTTGAAATATCAAGGAGGGGAAAAAAAAGAGAAAAAAGAGCTTGATTTCTATTCGTTTGACTCGTGCCATGTACTGTGCATTCCTTCATCTCTTAGGGCTTTTTTCAATCACATTGATGTCAATGTTATCCCTAGCCTTTCTATCCAGCGCATACTAATTGGTAATCTTAGTGAACAGTGATTGAATTTTTACTTTTGTTATGTGTATATTCCAGGACCTATACAAACGACCTCCTTCAATGGAAAGTAAGTACGTCCTAATAGCATATAACAGTTTAACATCTCATCATATAACAGTTTACCATCTCATCGGGGATATTTTGCCTGTAACACTATTGATTTTGATGTGCTTGAGATTTTTTGTCTGTCCCTTGCTAACACTAACAATGCGGAATCAGTTTTCTGAGCAGTAGTTTGATTCACTATCCGTGGCACACGGTGTAGTCTGACTACTACCTCTCAATAATTGAATGATTGTGCAAGTTGATGATCTTTTCCTAGGAGGTGGTCCTCGTAAGCATTCCAGTACATGAGTCCATCTGTTTTTCCACTTGATGGACCTAAATTGAGCGAAAGCTACTACACTCTTGTTGCACGAAGGTGGGGAAAGTAAAGGCTATTCTTTCGAGTTTCCTCCTGCTGATTCTTGATTATATTGTGTTTGATTTGGTTACTGATAATATTAATAGTCTTTTTTCCCCAAAATGCGGACTGCAATTTACTTGATCATTTCATCTCACTGCAAACTAAAAGTAGTTTATTAAACTAACATTTTTCTTTAGTAACTAGAAAATAGTCTCGGACTGCAATTTACTTGATCATTTCATCTCACTGCAAACTAAAAGTAGTTTATTAAACTAACATTTTTCTTTAGTAACTAGAAAATAGTCTTGTATCATGATATTAGCAATTCTTTCACCAGAGCCACCACTAACCAGAAAATTCAGGTTTCAGGATCATGAGTTGGTCTCTTACACTTTTACTTGAATGTGATTTTGTAATGCCACAAGTCCTACATCGAGTATACTCTGGGAAGATCATGAGTATTTAAGTGGTGATCTATGAGCCCAAAAGTACCTTCAAGCTAGCACTTTTGGGTGAAACCTAGTGGTGGTAATGCCTCAAGTCCCATATCGGGTATGCTCTGGGAAGATCATGGGTATTTAAGTGGTGGTCTATGAGCCCAAAAGTACCTTCAAGCTAGCACTTTTGGGTGAGGCCTAGTAGTGTTACATTTGGTATCAGAACCGACACATTCCATACCTGTGTGGGCCTTGGAAGGCTGCCACGGGTCGGAAGCGGGCTAATATGTGGGCCATTGAATATGGATCCCCTAGAGGACGCTAGATCCTTAATGGGGGGAGATTGTAATGCCCCAAGTCCCACATCGGGTATGCTCTGGGAAGATCATGGGTATTTGAGTGGTGGTCTATAAACCCAAAAGTATCTTCAAGCTAGCACTTTTGGGTGAAACCTAGTGGTGTTACAGATTTCCATTATGCTTACATCAAACATTGACGCCGTATGCTAACTGAAAGCAACTTGCTAGGACACAACTACTACAAAAGTCTTGTAGCTGTAGGCTGGTCCAAGTATCTGCACTTAGGTAATGCCCTTCGTTGCAACAGAACTTTGAAGTCTTATTATTATGTTGTGTCTGAGCATCATTCTAGGTTATCAATATCATAAACTTCGATGTACAGCCACTTATTTTAATCCAAAAACACCATGATTTACCAAATGCTAATACTTGTAATAGAGGCACATTAAGCGGGTGTTTAGACGAGTGGAATGGAATGACCATTCCATTAAACAACCTATTCCACCATTTGGTTTAAAAAATGAAATTAGAATTTTTATTCCAATGGAAACTTATTTCCATCAATTGGTGTAATTTTGTTTCCATTGTTTCTTTTGAGGAATTTCCATTGCATTCTTTAAGTCATAATTAAATTGACATTATTTCTCTTTTTGCCCACAAAATGTAAACTTTCTTATATGTATTTAAGAATTTTGACAGTAGTAATATTCATTATTTCTCATTTTACACAAAAATAGAAATACTATTTTCCAGATTTTCTATATACAATTATATTTTTGTTACCTTTTGAAGATTAAGTTACTCACATATTTAAAAATAATTTATCATTTTTTAATTCATAATAGTAATAATTACCAAATTGGAAATAAATTTTTGTAGTTTATTTTATTCCGATATTATTAATTAATTATATACAATAATGAACTTTTTAAGTTGAAATAATAACTTTTATCAACTAAATTTTAATAGTTGAAAAATATATAAAATTCAAAAAACGGTATTATAGTTAATACAACACTTATTCCATTCCATTCCACTATTAACCAAACATAGTAATTCTTATTTCACTAACGATTCTAATTTTCAACCAAACAATAGAATAAAATTTGCATTCTTATTCTCATTCTATTTCATTATAATTCCCATTACGATTCTAATTCTATTCCACGAACCAAATATCACCTAAAGAATTTGGATCATTCTTATTGGAAGATGGGGAACCTAGCTTTCACTCTTTAAGTGAGCTATCTTTAGTAAGATATACTACATCTCATTTTATGAATTAGAACTTTAAATTAAGATTTTTAGGTCATGTTTGGTATACTAGATAAAGACTATATATTGTATTAATTAAAGATAGTATTGTGTTTGGTTGTGTTTTTGTATCGTATTATTTAATGCGACATCAAAATTTAATATAATACAGAGAATATTATCTAATAAAGAATAAAATATCTGTATTACACTATATTACATAATTTTAACTTTAACGTAATATTGTACAATACTCACTCTTTTTACTTTTTTGATTCTTAATTTATTTCTCATCACTTTTTCGCTCACATCATTTATCCCTTTCAAAAGTGGTATTTTTCTAAATAAATTTTTGAAAGTAGTATTTTTCTAAATTTATATCTAAAAAGTGGTGCCTTGTAAACAAATTTTTAAAAAGTGATAATTTTACAAGTGATATGTTCCTAAATTTTTTTGAAAATAGTATTGTTCTAAGTAAATTTTTAAAAATGATATTTTTCAAAATTAGCTTTTAATACAATATCTTAATATAAATACAAAACCAAACATAATACTCTAATAGAATAATACAAATATAATTCAATATAATACATCATATTACAATACAATACGACGCATCAACATGGCCTTAGTTGTTTAAGAGTCAAGTTTATCTAGATTTCTTACTTTTCATTTCAGATATGTTACTTAGCTAATTTATTTAGGACTTTTATCTTTTGTTTGGATCAGGAATCGGTAAGATTAGGACTCTTTAGTCTACGAATAGGTCTTGATATTTTATTTCCAGATTTCTTAGTTCTCTAAATTCCTAGAACTAGTATATACTTCTGGTTCTTCTATTAATCGACAGTTTCTTCTTTGTTTAATAGACTTAAAGAGCAATGCTTGAGACTCATTTCTTCCCTTTCTAGATTTCAAGCACGGAACTTAAGATACCACTAGAGCATTTGCAACATTATGGTTGGCCGAGTCAGAAGCAGATTAGTTTGACATTGTTGAATCAAACGTCATGATTTTGCTGTCAATTTTCACTTGATTTTAATTTATCCTATGAAAGCATAGGAGCCACAAGTGATTTTCTTTTCCAGATTTGAAGGGTCTCTTTCATTGTGGGTCAACAGTTTTCAATCAAGGTGACCACATTCCGGATTATTGTCTCCTATTGATGGGCTTCATCCAATTTGGTGTGGGCCTGCACTTCACAAGTCTCTCTAGCCATTTTTATAAGACAGCAGTTGAGCACTGTTTCATTATCTTTGATATTTTTTAATAATGACTTGATGTTTTGCAACTTGGCAGGTTGCACAGGTGTTTGCACCGAAATGGACTAACTAAGCCTGCAATAGAGAAAATTTGTTTATTCTTGTGGATGGTATTTTCTACTGTTTGAGTTTTTCTAATAATTTTCTGTGTACTTATCCTTAATACTGAAATCAAACTTTATGATTCTGTATGTGAAAAAAAAAAAAGAAGAAAGAAAAGTAAAGAATGTATGTCATGGTCAGTTATCTTTAATTGACTTCTAATGTGCTAAAAGAGCAAGTTAAAGCATGTAAAATGTGTCATGGGTCCCAGTTTTTGACACAAAATGAGTTTTAACAATTTCATTGCATTGCGATTCAGCTGTCATTATCCAGAAGGTCAACCATGCTTTCATCTTCTATATCCACTTGATTTAATGTCTGATCTATTGCTCTGGATTTCTATTGGTTTAAAGAAACGAGTCAAGGTGGGAAACTGTCTATGGATTTATTTATTTATTGTCTTAGTTTCATTGTCTAATTTTCCACAATTATGGATAGCAATCTGGAATATGATCAATCTAATCATTTTGAAAGAAGAATTGAAAACTTCATGAGCTTCCCTGTCTTCATGAACAAGGCCAATAAAAAAAATGGTTGAAAATAAAGGAACAAGGAGAAAGGGATGGAAAGTTGAAAAGCTAACCACATTTTCAGTAACCATCTTTTGACCAAAATGACTTATTTTCAATAAGCTGTCGGTTGTTAAAGCCAATTATATGTGGTCAACTCGGGAGGTGTACCGTGTGTCTATAACTTAGGTACGTAAGTGTCTTTTTGGATTATAATTTAAGTTGGACTATGTATTTTTTTTAATTTTTTTTGTTAATAGACTATATATTAGTATAACAGGATTTCTCTTGTTTTTTTTGTTCAATGAAGTATGAACTGTTGCCGGTAGTTCCTGTGGGATATATAAAAGAGTGGAGAAATGATACAGAATTCATTGGTTTTGGAATTTTCGGTGATTGAAATGTTAGTTTTTAATTAATGGCAATCCACCATCTTTGGTTCAACATTGAAANTTTTTTTTTTTTTTTTTTTTTTTTTGAGAGAAAGTAAAGGAAAATCGGTGATATTTTCAAGGCCTAACCGAGATCACAGGTGGAACGACATAGCACCTTGTCTCCATGGCTTCATCAGCTATCAGAAATAGAGATGCCCACTCAATAGGAGGGAGGGCCACGGAGCTAGAGTGGAGGGATAAACACACCAAATATAACCAGATAGAAGTGAAATCTCCCGATAAACTCTTCTACAGATGGTTAACTTCTGCTTCTAACTTAATCATAATGAGAAAAAATTTTAATTAGCACAACAATACCATATGAGCAAAAGGTAATATTTGTATTTGATATAAGTTTATTTTAAGTGACATTTTGTTGCTTGTTGCCATGAGTACAATTATAAAATCCTCCTTTGATGAGGACCTACATGGTAATTTCAGCGAATGGTGCCTAAAAAATCTGGTCCCCTTAGAGATGGAGTATGACAGATAAGATGGTCCTCCTCCATTACCCCACCCTTCACTTCACTGAGTACAAAATGAAAGGAACAACCATCCTTCTATAGAAAAACCCTCTTTCAAGTGAAAAATCGTACACCTCTAGTCAGCTACTGTATAATACATTTTTTCTTTTCATACTACGCTTGGTTGAAAATTAAAATTCTATATATGGTATGGAACCAAACCAAAAAATAGCAATAACTTTACCGATTGTAAATTAATTTGAACCGTTGGAATTTTTCTCTGTTTTTCGAATACTATATGATTCAAGGCGTGTACGGTTATAAGTATTTTTCACCGTACGAGTCCTAACGACGATAGAAACTGTTTTAAGATTCTTTAAATGTTGCTAAGTACTGTTTGGGGGATGGGACCTGCTTTTTATATATTTGTTTAGGTTTTGGACTTTGTATGTTCCTTGAGTCACATTTTAAAGCCGAAGTCATGTAAATTGACCAGATTGGCATAAAAAAACAGGGCCTGCATGAACCACAAAACACCCAATGATGATATTGGGAGCAAACTTTTGTGCTGAATTTTGTTGCTTTTCTCTGGGGTTGTAAATGAAACAGAATTTAATCCTCCTTAAGCTTCAGAATATTTTAAGATTAGAAATTTTAGTGGATATATGTCTGGACCACCTCCCAATTTGGGAGCAGTAGCATTATACATGGTCCTTTGCGTAGGCCGTCTAGGCTTGGTAGCTTGTATTTTAATGTACTTGTAATTCTACTTAGAAAATAAAATAAACAGAAGAAAAACTATGACAAAATCATGTGCATCTATCCTTGGTGGGCCTATATTCAACTAATGGGCCTTTTGGGTCAACTTCATCATTTTTTTTTAATTTCTTTTTAGTTGTTTTTTTTCCCCACTAAAAAAATAGTTATTCCAACGGTTGGTCCTTAAATTGTGAAAACACAGATATTTTAATCTCAAAACTTTAATACACAGATTAGTCTCTAAATTTGCTAACAAATATAGAATTTTCTTGCGTTATAAGTAAATGAATTTATTTGCGGATGATCACATTCCGTTACTCCTATAACACCCATTGTAATACAATTTATTTAGTATATTATTATAACCAACAATTTATATTCATTTAGTAGTACTCATTCTTCTTGTAACCTACAACTTTTAGCGGTCTACTTATTATGATTGTAAGTCTATATAAATGATTATTGAAAGCTTGTTTTGTAGACAATAAGAAGAAACGAATAATAAGATGGAAGGGTCTTCTATCTATTTCTCCTTTGACCATTTCTTCATTTGAATAATTTATATTTTATTTTAAATTCTTTCTTTTGTTTTATAATTTAGCGTCGCATCTCGCATACTAATAAAATTGATTTTAAACTTCTAGATTTATACGTTTCATCCTTTTATTAGTATGCAGCATTTGGTTTAATATTTTTTTTTTTAAATTTTTAACAGTAATCGTTCTTTGGTTGACAGTTGAAATGAAAGCTTATTTATCATGTAATTAATAGATCGTGACCTATTTTTGGAGGTTTGTAACAACCCAAGCGCGACATTTTACATTAAGGGCAATAAAGGCAATGGTAGGTGTAGATATGAAATTCTATAATTGAATTTATTGGGAGGTTCATGAGCACTTGTAATCCTGCATCGAGAAAAAATGGATTAATTTTTTTTTTGAGTTATGCTCATAAGAGCTATTTATATACTATTTGTAAGGATCAAACTTTAATGTAGTTTTAAATTTCGTACAAAAAAGCAAAAAGTCAATAAAATTTTTTGTAGACTATTCAGAGATAATAGAATAGATAGAATAGATTATAGAGATATAGAATGAATGAGAAGACTATGTATTTATAGGCAAATAAGAGATGTTTAATAAATAGGAAACCATATTAATTAGATAATTAATAATTATCTTTTGGGTAATTTAGTCAAAATAAGATACTTACTAGATAATGTCTGATTTAAAATATAATTATCTGATAATCATAAATAATAATTATATATTTTCTGAAATAAAGAACAATATAAAGCACAAATACCATTTGTAGGCCTCATATAGGCTATAAAATAAGTCATATGAATTTTATCCCCAACAATCAGCCTTCCCCCCACTTTTTATTGCTAGTTTACTCGAACTTGAGGAGTAGTTCAAGTCAAATCTTCGCTTTCTTTCGTAATATTTTCCTTGCATTTTCTTGTTAGATAACAAATTAATATAAAGTAATTAAATTTGAAAATCAAATTTATAAAAGATGAAACTAGGTTGTCATTATTTTTACGGCTCCCGGAACTCATTTGGAACGGGGAGGAGTTGGAGTTCTCAGAACTTATTAGGAACGAAGAGGAATTATAACTCTCGGCTATCTTCCACACACACCTTACCAAGAAGATTTAAAAGCACTCATCAGAAAGGGCGGCTCATGAAACTCGTTTGGAATATGGAGGAATTAGAGCTCTCGGCTATCTTCCATACATACCGTACCAAGAGAATTTAAATGCACTCATCGAAGAGGGCGGCTTCTGGAACTCATTGTGAACATGGAGGAATTAGAGCTCTCAATAGTTGTCATTCTCTATGTCAAAAGGATTTAAATGCACCCATCAGAAAGGGTTTTTTTTTTTACTCTGGATATTATATTATGTCTTATGGCTCTGAGCCATAGTAAATGACTTTGGATGAGATAAAATAGTAATAGAAAAATATACGAGGATACTACATATAGCGTAATCATTAAAGTATGATTAAATCAATCATATTAATTACTTAAACAATTCAAATGAGTCAAATAATCGATGAATTATTTCAACCAATCTAAAGAATTCAAATACATCAAAAAATTCAAATCAAACTAATCAATTCAATTACACCAAACAATCTACACATCAGCCATGCGCATATAATCCAAGTCAATCAATTCAACTACACCAATAAAATTAATCACTCTCGAAATCCAAACAAGTCATCACAAAGTATGTCATTCAAATAAAAAATTATTACATGACAAACAAGTCAAGCATTTCAAACCAATTAAATCTCGAAGGAGTCGATTCAAACAAGTCACTAAATTTAGGCCAGTTGAATTAAGCTACTCAAATAGCAAACAAAGCACTCCAAACAATTCAAGCCAATCTAATAGCAAATAAGCCAATTCAATCAAACCAAATAATTCAAACTAATCAAATACCAAACAAAGTCAATCGAGTCAAACCAAACAAATCAAGTCAAATACAAAATGGAACAATCTAATCAAAAGGTTTCACACTCCAAACAATTCAACCAATCATTTATTCAAATTAATCAATCCAGATACTATAAAAATTGAGTCAAATATTGCAAACCAACAAACTATGCAAACAAAATAATCCAAATCAAGCACAAAACAAAATAATCAAACCAAAAGATTTTGTACTCCAAATAATTCAAATACTCAAACTAAACAATTGAATCAATCATTTATTCAAGCCAATCAATCAAGACAATCAAAATAGAATCAAATATTTCAGCAAATCCCAACAATTCAAACAACACAATTTAATCAAAGCAAACTAATCCAATATATCAATCACGTTAATCCATCAAACGCACATAATCTAGACACTTGAATCAAACAATTATAACATGCTACCCAACATTCATTTGATCAAATAATTATTATACCTTAAGAGTTTGATAAAACTCTAGGAAGTTGATATCTAATTGAAACAAAGATGCTTCCTTTAACATGAATAATTTTTGTTGTTAGTTTTCAAAAAATTTCGAAATCTTGTTACCTTTCTTTAGTCTCTCATCATTACACCCCCACTCCTCAGTGTGAGTTTACTCAACTAGAGGAGTTATGAATTTTCCTAGATTAGGTTTCAACTTGATTCTCCTACTGTCACAATGCATAACTTGGGGTAGTGATAGAGGGGAATTTCACTAAAATTGAAAATTTCTTAATTTATAAAGAGAAATTTTAAAGAGTTTTGAATTTTTAAAATAACATGACTAATAAAAATATTTTGAATTTCAACTAGTGATTCTATCTCACAGTTCATAATTACTAATAAACATAGACTGAATAATTATTAGAAAAACTAAATCTAAATAGTTAATCAAGCATCATCGTTCACACCTCAACACTAGCTAGAATGACATGTATAGTTTACAGACATATTCAAAGTAGTATACTTAGTTCGAATGCTAGCGTAATCTATTTATTTAATAAGATATAAAGACAAGCCTTAAATCCATACTCCTAAGCATTACCAAGTCACAAACTACAAGTAAAAGATAACCTTTAATCTGTTTGTTGATCGTCAATGTCATACTGGACACCACCTGTAGAGAAAATAGGGGAGTAAACATAAAATGCCCAATAAGTTACCCAATTACCCTTTTTGGAAATATTTTTTTATAATTCTCAAAACATCTGCATGATTAATAGTACTAGAAAGCATTTTATAAATATTAAGTATTCAAAACATAAGTAGAAAACCATTATAGAAAATCACACTAAAGATCAAAATCAGATATTAAGGTCAAAATATATTGAAAATCATAATAAAATAAGCATAGTGCATATCAAGTAAATCAACACATCACATAAGTTCTCACCCTCTCATCACAACTAAAGCAACTTATACTACATGTATTGAGTGGTCCTTACCTGACATCTATCTCTAGAAACTAGAGAAACACCTGTGTGTTTAATCCTACCGAGCTAAAGGGGCACCGAATGCTTACGCCTACTAAGTAGAGATAGTCAGAAAATTGGTCTCGAGTGGGTTTACGGGCTCTCACCGAGGGCGAGTGTATTAGTTCATCTACTACAATACCGCGATACTTAAGATGACTCTCATGCATAATCATACAAAATGTGTAGTATGTGGAGTCTCAAACAACCATATAGTAGTTTAACATTCTAGACATACTATGATTTTTAAATGAAAATTAATTTTGTGCTTTAAAAATTTGGCAATATATTACCTATGATTTAATCAAAGCCAAAATTAAAACTTGCATAAGTCACATGAAAAATATTCAAAGTAGTCTACAATATCTCACAAATCCATAATTCACCAAAATAATTATTCAAAACATTTAATTTAATAAAATCACAAAATTTTACTTTTTCACAACTCATTCCAATTTTTATGAGAAATAATAGATACAAGGTGTTAGGATCCCCTACCTAGAAATAGTAATTATGCTAAGCTAATGACAGTAGAAAAATCCTCTGTTGATCAGCTCGTTGTTCAGACGGTCGTTTCTGGATCACGACATGTTCACTTGAAAAAATAGATTTATAAATAGGGCATTAGATTGAGAAACGAATATCACCACTGAATTTAGAACACCTAAAAACGTTGGGTTAGACATAAAGTTTGTCGAAAACGGGTCCCAATGCGAGACCGGCCTATGGCACGCAAAATAGTGTAATTCACAAGCTATTTTTTCGATTTTTGTGCCACTTCAGAAAATAGTTATATTTTATATCAAAATTCATGTCCTGACCTCACTAAGTCCAAATTTGAAGTCATGACTCAATTTCGAGGTCTCGAGCATTAAATTGGATAAAAAATCCAAAAATTATAAAAATAACACTTTTGAAAAATATTTGGAACAATGCCACTATTTCATTTCAATAATTAACGCATTTCTGGTTACCGTTTCAACACTTTAAAATCATTAAATTTCGTATTTTAATCTCTTCTTTAATGTGGTATAGTTTTCTTAGGATAAATAATTCATTCCAAAATAATTACAAAAATATCAAAAAAATTTAATATTATAAAAATACTATAGTAACCAACTTCTCACTAGAACTGAGTTAATAACTTAGGGTGGTCTTAAATAAAAGTTGGCATCGAGACGAAGCGAGCAACGGAGACGGCGAGCTGATCGAACATCGAAGGAAGAAATAGTGGGCGAAAAACAGTTCTTGTGGCGCAATTTTCGAACGGTTGTAGCTCCGAAGGGAAGTGGTATTTCACGGTAGCAGCACCCGGCATGACTTCGTTGGTACCTCTTGGTCATGGCGGGCAGGCACGCTGGGCACCTGGGTTGGCAATGAGTCGCAGGTGAACAGTATCCGAGAGGTGCTCTTTCGAAAATGGCCGGGGACTTTATGGAAGAAAGGAGAAAAATTTGGGGGATTGACAGGTAATTTCTAAAACTGTAAATAGCAGGACATGTGGCACTACCTGACTTGAAAAACTTTCTGAAATTCTACTTTGGCCACAATATCAAAAGATCTTTTCACTTTAGTCGCTTTCTTATTCATTTTTAAGTCCTCAATTTTCATTTCTTTTTCACTTTTGCCTTTAATGCATCTTGACCTTATATTGTTCAGATTCGAGTCCAATAAAATATTACATTAAAGGCTATAAAGGCGATGGTAGGTGTAGATGTCAAATTCTATAAATAAATTTATTGGAGGATTCTTGACCACTTATAATCTTGCGTCTAGAAAAAATAGGTTAGTTTTTTTTTTTTTTTGGATTATGCTCACGAGAGCTACCTATATACCCTTTGCAGAGATCAAATTCTGATATAATTCTGAATTTTTTACAAAAAGAAAAAAAGCCAATAAACTACATAGGAAAGCAAATTTTTTAAGTAATTTAATCAAAATAAGATATTTACTAGATAATGTCTGATTTAAAATATAATGATGTGATAATTATAAATAATAATTACTTCTTTTCTAAAATAAAACTCTTTAAAATCACAAATACCTGTAAAGATTATAAAATGAGTCCTACTAATTTTACCGCAACAGCATGGGCAAAAGATTTCCCCACCTTAATTGAATTCTCTGTTCCTCTTAGTACAGAAAAATCCCACCAATCCATGAAAGATAATGAATGAGTCTCTGTCAAAAGTCTCAATCTAACTCTCTGTATTGCATGGGAATGGCACATGTAGATGAGGGTTACTTCGTTAGATACTACCACATGATATTCATTCCCACACGACATGCATTGACCCCCATTAGTGGATTCTATACACATAATTTTCTTTTTGACCTTTTATCCTTTTCCCTCCAACATGCCAAAGCCTAACAATAAAAACAGTTTCAGTGTCTCGGTGAAATTGCAGGGCCATGTCAGCTGACGTAAATTATAAGGCCATGGTTGATCACACTTTCTTGTTGCTAGGTTTATACACTCTATACATAATTCGTTTTCTTGAAAAATTAATTTAAAAGGAAATTTTATTTTGTATTATGATTTAAATCGCTGAATCTTTCTTGCTATCTAACGTCGTTCAAAATAGAGATATGAACTAACCGAATGTACTAAAAATTCTTGTAAGTTGTAATTAGTTTTAGTACTCCTAGAAACATAGAAACGAGCCAATTTATACTAATAATAGGACCTTTCTTTTTTTCTTTTCCTTTTTCTTTTTCTTTTTTATTGTTGAGCTGTGGAGAGTTGTTATTAAACAGTTGCAATAGAATAGGAATCTCCAGTTATTTCTTGTGGATCTCCAACTGCCTCATTAGGAGGAGCTAAATAAAAATACGACAACCCCTCTATGAATTATGTGAAAATGACATTAAAAAATTGAACTGGCGAAAATTACCCTACAATATTAGTATAGATGAATTAATTATTTAATGTTATCAGGAAATTTATACGGTAGGAAAATAATTCACATAGTGTGCGTTTTTTACTTAATGACAAATCAGATGTGCTATATTATGGCTAAATATTTTTGTATTGTACTTTTTACAGTTCAATAATATTCATCGTAGAGTTTTCTTTTTCTTTCTTGGATTTTATCTATCACACGGGTCACTTCTTCAAATGCTATTTATTGTAAATGTGTATATGTTGTAGTAATTTATCATCAACAACAAAACTCGATAATCTATACAAATTAAAAAAAAAAAAACAGTAAGAGCATTATACCATCAAAAATTTTCGGTCGTGAATATTGCATGATATAGATTTTGCCATGAAGATACACAAACACTAGTTTTTCTTAATTTTATTTTTTTCTATATGATATATGACACTTGGGGGGGGGGGGGGGAATGCAAATTAATCCTATTTCTTTTTGCTACACTTGTTTTTTTTTTAAGTAGTACTATTATATTCATTGCTCGCCTGAAAAACATTTAATTAAAGTTCTGAACTTTTCTCTTTTCCAGAAATTAAAGCACAATTACAAAGACCCCACATAACAAATTTCGTTTTTTTTTTTTTCCCAACTTCAATCGTTCCAATTTATTTATTGATTAAGCTACTTATTTAATTATTACTTATTATTTTATTTTACTCTCTTCTCCACGACAACCTCTCCCACTCGTCTCATACATATACTTTCAAAAACTTTCCCCACAACTCCCTTTCTGACTAAACCATTAATGCCACATAAATAACTCAAAGTTTTACTGCTCCAATCCAAATTATAAAAAATCAAAAAATAAATTTCATTTGAACTCCTCCGCAGTCCCATACTATTTCTCAAGCCAAGAAACTTTTAGCAACCGAGCTCCCTCCCACCAAAGAAAAATCAGAGAGAAAATATGGGGAGAAAAATGAAGCTCCCTTTTCTCTCCAACCAAACAACGGAGCCTAATTCTACAATATGGCCTTGGCCTTCTTGTACTCAAACCAGAACCCTCTCTTTCCGAGCAACTGGATCAAATGACAACATTTTCAAAACCCTTAACTCGGCCTTCTTAGACTCATCAAGTACTACTCATGAGCCTCATCTAGCCGAGTCATTCTTCACCAACTCGTCCGAGTCAGCAAGCTTCTCCACAACTTCAGACGACCCACCATCGGCCGGAGCCGGTTCCGGCGACCCAGTTGAGGCAGTGATTCAAGGACTCAGGTCAAGGGAGTGCCGGCTCTTCTTCGAGCCGGGTGAGACTAGTACTGCCTCTATACTTGAGGAAGCTAATACTAAAGAACAAGAAGAAGAAGTAGTTGTCCTTGACAATAGTAATATTATTAAGAAAGTTATACCGTACAAGGAGAGCGTGGCGTTATCAATGGAGTCTAGAAACCCTTACTTGGATTTCAAGAAGTCTATGGAGGAGATGGTTGAGGCACATGGGCTTAAGGGCTGGGAGAGCCTTGAGGAGCTTTTGAGTTGGTATTTGAAGATGAATGGAAAAGACAACCATGAGTATATAGTTGGAGCTTTTGTTGATTTATTGGTAGGTCTTGCTTTTCGCAATTTTAATATTAACAAGTCTTCTCCTTCTTCTTCTTCTACTTGTACTAATTTTACTTGTTCTAATAATTGTGACTCTCCTTATTCTCCTTTATCTTTTTGTAACACTTCTTCTTCTTCTTGTTGCTCTTCTTCTGTGAGTAGTACTCCTTGTGTATCTTCAATAGAAGTAGGGGAATTAGAGATTGAGAATACTCCTTGTTTGGCTTCCTTAATAGAAATTGAGGAGGAAAAAAATGTAGAAGAAGAAGAAGAAGAAGAAGATCATGGTCATGGTCATGATGATGTTTCATCTTAGAATATTAGTTGTTAGATATGTTTTTTTTTATAAGTTTTTTTATTTATTTTATGGAAATATATGAATAGCCTTTAGCTGAAATTTAATCATGCCAAACTTGCTGTTATGAGCTCCCTGAAATGATGGCTTAACTTTTTGATCTCTCTCTCTATATATTAGCTTTGTGAAAGCACAGACACGTGTGAGGGTAACTAAATGTCGACCTTTTCTTGTGCACTAAATAAAGGTAATGAGACACGTGAAATGGTGCATGTCAAAAGTTTATTGTTTGCAATTTCAGGAAAGGAGAGAAATAATTATTATACCCTATACTTCGTAATTATTGGTAGAAATGAATCTTTGGTTACATGAGACAAATATAACTGTGTAACTATGGAGACAAATACAGTCCCAAACTGAATATAAAATTGGATTTGAAATCATATATGGGAAGGTTCTTAACCAATCTGGAGATGAGATCAACTTAATATTGCTTCAACGGCATTCTGCATTTAATTATTATATATGATGTATCACGTACTAGTGCTGAGTTCCATGTGGATATGTATCATATACTTCTTTCTTTAAAAAAGAAGTATTTGAATAATTGAGTCTCTCTGCAAAAGGGTATTAATTCCATGCAAGTCGTACCACTTGAGCACAAGTGTAAGCTAGTTTGAGAGTTTAGTACACACTAATGGATGTACTACACGTGGACGGCAGTCTTGCACCTGAGGTATGTCATGATAGCGCAATCAGGACCATTGATTTTGAATTGGACAGTCATTATCATATGATAGGTACAACTCCAGCCAGAACTCTGGCGTGGTCCTTCGCTCATATCCTTGCAACCTGCAAAAATTTTATCGTCGTAACCCTCTCAACATTTGTGAAGACATGTAAATTTATTATATATGATTTTTGTGCCGTGAAATAATATTATTGTCACTACGTGACCCACTTGAAACTTGAATTTGGAATAAAAATGTTCAAGGTATTTGAAAGTAAAATAGGTACAAATTTGTGACAGAAAACAAATTAACTTACCTGGCTTTCAGCGTTCCTATTGGCCAGAAGATTTGCAAGATAGAATTTTTTTTAAAAAGAAAAATCAAAAGCCGTCTTATCGACTCCCTGCAGCACTTAAAAGATTTTGAATCGCTGTCTTTCTTGCAAAAGCTAGATGTTATAAGAAAAAACAAGAACATGAAACATTCTTAGCGGGGCGAGGACATATAGATGTCACTGTAGTATACTGGCGCAATGAAAAAGGTCAAGTTTCTTTTTTTTAAAAAAAGAAAAAAATTGGTGAAAAATTTCAAGTTAAATTAGGTATATACTATGATATATTGGTTAAACTTAACATAATATATCTATATGTTTTACTGCAATATTCTTGAATACATGGCTATATATTATTTAGGTTAAGCTGAATCTAATTAATGTTCATTTAAACATTATTAAAGTAATTAAGGAGGAAAAAAAAGTGATGCATGAATTTCTAATTATTTCCTTACTAATTCGAGAGTTTGATCAAGTACATATATTTTTTTAAAAAAAACACCGATTTAATACATTTATTAGTATTCATGAGCATTAGGATATGCTCATTTCAGTATTTATTTGGCTTTGTACCTATTCCCGAAAACTATATGCTATCGATAAATGAGAATTAAACAGCTTCGCTTCTTCCGGCCGGCCGATGCCCTTTATATATTATTTGCTTTAGTTTGAAAATTTGGACACATATATATATACTTATAAAGTATGACACAACTATATTTATAGCTAGATATCTCCACTAGAGACCCTTTAGAGTTCTTAATTTATGATATAGAGTTTGTCTTTAAGCTATAAGTGAGGAAGATTATGGCTATGTCTAATAAACTGAGTTCCTATATGGACACTAACTTGTCCAATTTAGACTCAATGTTACATGTATAAACAAATTCCCAAGCATATATCTGGCATATAAGTACAATCAAAGCCTCTTATAATTTTACCTTTATACTAATCAGTAGGGATTGAAATGAGGCAACCGTACCTTAATTTGTAATATTATCTACCTAGCTATGTTTTTTTTTTTTTTTTGATAAACATCTAGCTAGCTATGTTGGGCTACCTCTAACTACAAATTAAGGGTAGGATTTTCATACTTGATACAAGGCACTGGATCAATGTAACAAAATGAGGGGCAGTATTATTAGGACCAAACCAATTTTCAACGCTCCATGTTCGAGATCGTTCAGAATAGATTCCCCTCTAATGTCCGAGCCTAGCTCAGATTCTTGTTCGAGCGGCGAAGCTTCTAAACCTTGTGCCATTCATTATTTTATAACTCAAATTTCGCAATAAGCGATGTAAGATAATGCTTAATTAGATTTATCTATTAACGTTGATTAATTATAATTAATAAATTAGATTTGACTCTAGCTTAGTTTCGTGACAGCTAGTGCACTTATTATGACTACTGCAAAAATATTTATGAATTTGTCTCACATCATGACCTCACCTCATGAGCATAAGAATCATCCTTGTGATATATATGATGTACCATTTCCATGCGTGGTATTTTATATGACAAAAATATAATGAACAATTCTACCTAATTATTGTGTCAAATTTTGTTCAGAGGTAAGAGGGCAAGTTCAAGTTTTATATAATAAAAATAAACAACTAATTCCTGATATTACATTCTTCGAATTAGGGGTACTAAATTTTGGAGTAATTAAATAAAGAAAATACTAGATATTATATACCATGGATTTTAACAATATAGTCATGCACTTTATACTTTGTTTTTGAAGATGCCAAAAGCATAACCAACTGGAGTTTGCAAATCGGATCGAAGTATCATGTTGACCAAATTTCATAAAATGTCAAAAATGAGATCACTAAACTATATATATATCTACACATTACATATCCAAACAATACTACAATTTTTTGAAAACTTACAAAGTAACCCAAAAAAATTGGATATAGTTAATTGAGGACATCGTTGGTACGTATACTTTGATGCATATATTTTTGGAATTAAGAATTTTTTTAAAAAAAAAAAACTAAGCATGCACCATTTGAATAAAAATCTAGTATCGGGTGTATATAGTTTAGTAAGGATATATTTCTGTACTTTGATTAAAGAACTTAGTCAATAAAAATTGCTTAATATGATAATTTTGACCCGATTTACAAAAAATTATAAGGTATTTTTAGCGTTGTCAAGAATACAAAATGGGAATTTTTACAACTCATGAACTAGCTATAATATTTTCCTAATTAAATATTAGGGGCTCTTAGTACTTTTGCAAGAATTTGTAACTGGTTCAGAATTCTTTTGTTATGTTTTTCTGCCTCGAAATTTCATTTTCCATTTAATAAGCTCTAGAAATTGCAAATCCAAAGCTAATTTACATATTGTCTTAAATGACTGAATATTATAAGTTGATCATCAGTTGGCTCACTGAGTAGACGGCTGTGATGGATTCTGAAGCAGGAAAGAAGCAAGTGCCTCACGCTGGGTTGATGCATTCAATCATTTCTCTTTCTAGACAAACAAACAAACACTCCGCAGGCTTTAGCTTGTCAAAATTTTAGAGCATACCAATGCCAATATCAATACGTATTTCCCAGACTGTAAATTGTAATTAATTGCTTTAGTTTGGTAATTAGTGAGATAATGACCCAACGATATTGAGAAGAACCCATTTTCCAAGACAAGATTATTTAATTTCCGTGAAAAATTGTGATCCAAAAGAGTATGGAAATTGGTGTTTGTTGTCCCAATTCAACTTCAGCTTTGTGTTTTCTTTCGCATTAAATGCTCTGCATAGCTCAACACGCCAATCCCACAATTCACTCTTGTTTCTTCGATTCATGAGCACCCTCTAATTGAGTGCCTTTTTGCATTATTTTTCATTTTGGACATGTAACATTAAAAATCAATGGCCATCATGATTTCAGCAAACTAATAAGAAAGTGATTATACTCTAATTAGTTGGTGTTAACGTAGATCTATTTATATACAATAGTATTTTTATACGAAAAATTAACACCAACTGATATAATATGATTTTAAGTCATATATAGCTCAAACTGAAATTGTATTATATGAAGTTACATATGGTTGAATACTATACTATATCAGCCTGATGTAAAATTCTTAATATTACTCGAGCACTTCCAATATTTGTTTGACCATTCCTTTGTGAAAGTTTGACCTTCACTTGAAAATGGCAAGGAAGGACTGACTAGTCATGTATCGTCAAGTCTCGTTTTGAAGAACTATGATGATCCATGAGTCTTCCGAGGACATATCCTTATTACAACCAACTACCAACTAGGGCCTAAAGGGTAAACAATTAATTGGTCCATGGGCTTGACTGTCATTTGCAATCAACTGGGCTTGCTTGTCTTAAAAAGAGTAAGCATTACTAAGCTTTGTCTCATAAACACAACTGACACCAACATTAGTGAGAGGTCCAACCATACGCATCGATTACTGGCTTACATTATGATCACTTTTATTTAAGCCACTGCTGATATAGCAATATATTGCTATTTTTGAAATGAAAATCATTGCTGTGCATTAACACTCCCTTTTCTGAGTCTTCAATGTCAGAAGTCAAGGACCTTGAGAACGTTGCACTCTTTAACTAAAATGTGACATTAAGTTTTACAAAAATCTAAATAAAACAGAATAGTATTCTGGATGATGTATAATGTAATTTTGCCGTATATATTTTAGGGTTTTGTTTTTGTCTTTGATTTACTCGAGTTAAACATAGAGGTAACTGATCATAGTTTATCTGAAACAGGTACAATCGGACCTTGGCTTTGGAGTCATTAGTGAGGTCATAAGTACGAAGTATGAACTTTTGGCATCCGTGACTAGAAAAACAGATGGTGATGAAGTTGTGTGTTTGTCTTTTTCAGTATAGCTCAATTTGTATGAGTTTTCCTTCTTTGGTTGTATATGCGGTACTTGTACAATTGCTACTTCTCATCTTATTAGCTATTGTTTTCGAAATTTTGAATTTAAGGGCACTCCATTTGAATCATATGTGTCTATAATCTAAGAATAGTAGTACCCCAATTCAACCAATGTACGTATTATACTTTCAGCAACATAAATTAAATATATAAATGGTATTTACTGCGTTAGTTGTCACTCAAAAAACTACATGTGAAAATGTAATAATAATACGCTTGAAATGTACTAATTAGTTTGTTCGAAGCATAACATCCCCCCCCCCCCCTCTCTCTGCCACACAACACATACAAAAAGATGAAATATATAGCATAGATAAAACTGAGTCCCTTCCGATATATATGTTTAACTCTTATTTATTACTATTATTTTCTTTTCAAACTAAAAAGGAGGAGAATCCATTCAGCCTATATATAGAAAAGGATTTTACTAGTTCGAAAAGTTACCTGTACTAGAGTCTAGACCAACCTGAAAATCAGACTTTATTATATTTTTTCTTTTTAACTTACGACGGCCCTATGTTACCATGTACCACACAGGAGATCAACTGCACCTTCTAAACATGCTTTTGCTGACGGCGGTATATTGTGCTTGGATTACTTTTTATACGTAGAGAGAAAATAAAACTAATTAATTTTTATACGATGATTTTATGCTCTTTATTGATATTTTAAAATTATAGTGCAATTATATTTTAGTAAATTTAATACCACATATCTACTAAATAATTTTTACCTTTTTTCTTTTTGTTTAGAGGAATTTAATTTTTATGAGTCTAATCATTTTTTTCCGCTCTCATTTTCTCTTTTTTTTTTTTTTCCATTTTTCTTCCTACCAATAACTTTTCATTTTCTTTTCACTTTTTTTTCCTACCATTTTTCTCCCCTTTTTTCCTTCTTATCAAATATCGTAAACACCGACTTATCACTCTTTAGACTTTACATTCATTTTCAAACTTGTAACCAATTCAATTATAGTAAATTAGATTGCCAAGATTAACAAAATAATTAAAGGACGTGTAGTATTTATAAGTTCATTAAAAAAAAATTGTACTAATATTTACTAGTAAATAGCCTGATTCCGAATTGTGACAGTATAATAATATAATATTTCCATGTTAATTTACACACTTCAAATTTGGGGTATCCTAATAATTTTTAGACACAAGAATTCCAGAACTCTTTTGTTGAAAATCATGTCGGGTTCTGAGTTTGCAAGGGTCGCTAAACGATAGTTGGAATCCAACAATCTCGGCTCCTGAAGTGACGTAAAACCACATGTTTTTTTTAAAAAGCAATCTTACTCTATTTAAGTAAGATCTTATTCAAATTTAAGAGTACTTTTCCAGCTGAAAGGGCTATTTCAAGAGCATTCTTTTAAGGGAAAAATTTGAAGCACTGGGGTTCTCTGTCCTCATTGTGGAGAGACGAACTCAAAATTTGTTTAATATTATTTTATTTTATGCTTCTTTTTTTCGCTTCATGGGTTGCCCACAACATCTCTTTAATTATATCGATCTGTCAGACTCAAATTGTGATCTTCCAAATCTATATGTTTCAGTTTATTGGGGTAAAAAAATACACAAGCTAGGCACTTGTATGTTATAACAGAGATTACATAATTCCATATTTTGCATTTACCAAATGAGAATACCTTTGGTTAATTGAGCTTCATATCTCTTTGCACTAAAATAATGAAGTATGAACATATAGTTTCTAATAAATGGCTTGAAATAAGTACAAAGAGCTACTAATAGTATGACGTTCCACCAAAAAAAATAGTATGGTGTTGATTAATATGATGTAGTAGTACTCGATGTTAAATACTTAGAATTAGCTCTAATAAAGTGCATAATGTACATAGAATTCTTCTTTAGGTTGGCTGTTTAATCAAATGCTAGGACTTATCCTTATTATACTTGTGACAAAGATTAGTGGAGAGAGCTTTCTTTCATGTCTTATCCTTTGTTGATGATCTTCACCAACTTTTTAACTAAAGCTTGACAGTTTATCACACTAACTAGTGGATCTTTTTCTTCTTCCTGTTATCCTTTGCTTGGCATAATCAACCTGTACTTAGGGTCCACTTTTTAGTTCTTTGCATTAATAAATGAGGAAAACTATCAAGCATTGAGTACTATAAGAAGCTTTTCAAAAATTGTTTCGATCGGCTAAGCTATTCGAGAAACATATCCATGTGGGCATGTCCATCACATTAAAAATAAGTACAAGCCACTAGAAGATCTTTATGAACGAATCGTAATTATTTTTGATTGATTGAAAATCTTGAGTTCGTTTAGTCCTTTCATCTGTAATGGCATATCTCTCACAGACGAGCAATACTGAAAACCCAACTTAGATGTTAGATAAGGCAAGAACATCAAGTCACCTTTAATTTGATCTTCTCTTTTTTCTTTTTTTTTTTTTTTTTTCCCCAATTGCTTTTCTATCCCACAAAATTAAACCACAAAAAGATGCCCCCCACTACCGAATAAAAGGATACGAGATTAGATAAAGATTGTTTTCATGTCTAACTACCTAGCTATATTAACTGAGACTAAGTTTTGATTTGATAGTTCCACATATATTTTAAAGGACTTCTATTTTTTTTTTTTTTATCTAGTTTGTGAAACAAAGTCCAGAAAACAAGAAGATTAAAAAAGAACATAAAAGGAAAATATCATAAAATGTCCTAAAATTTTAATTTTTTTCCATTGACAAAATCTTCTGTCTTTGATAATATTGAAAAATCTCCGTTGAATTTGATTTTTTAATTATAAAAAATTTATTATTTGACTACTGCTATTGTCAATTAAATTGGGAAAATCGATGAAAAATGACAAAATCACTTTTGATGAACATAGATTTATACATAATAAATTTAAAAATTGTCTATAAATAATTTCCTAATAAGATTTTAATTTTAAATGAAATAATAAGTGAAAAATAGTCTTCAAATAACTAAACATATATTCAAACATAAATAGAAAATGTAATATAAACCAAAATGTATTGTGCAATAAGGGAAAATTTGTTATTTCTCATCAATTTGCAATAAAATTATATAATTCTTGTTTTGTTAATTTCAAAAACACCTCTTTTATTATGCTAAGTAGGATGTTTACCTCTATATTCTTAAAAAATCGAAAAATAACCCTACTATTTGCTAAAATACTTTAAATTTACTAGGGGTCTTAAAAAAAAAAACCGCTAGACCTTGGTAATCACCCGCACCAACCCACACCGCACTGAAATCAGTGGTTTTTTTTTTTCATTTAAGATTGGTCATTGTTTGGAAAAATTAGAAACCGAGCGATGCGGCACAGTGTTCAATTTTGAACACAAATTCTTGTTTATGACCGAAGTGGCCGAAGATACATTCTTATATATGTTTTAGAATAACAGCCCACGTATTTCTAATTGTAAACCCAACACAACACCTTAAGACACCACAGTCCACAACCCATTCTATATTTTCTCTAATGTTACATTTGTGACTGCCAATCCATTGTTTCATACACTAGTAGTAACACTAAACTCTGCCGAACGAGAGTCACAATCTTCACATTCACTCACTAAAGCATACTCAGTCACTCACCCCCTCTCCATTGTTGACCTATCTCTGACAGCCCATCATTGTTCTCTCTCTTGTAGAGGGACACTCAGCTCTAGCTCCCTGGCGGTGTGCCCGAGCTCTTTCTTAATCATGGCCGATCTCAGTCTCAGCTCAAGCTCTATCGCAACGTCTCCTTCCTGTTGGGGTAAGCTCAAGCTCTAACTTCTTCGCCAGTTGGCCTCTAGTCTCAGCTCAAGCTCTGTGGTAGCATCTCCTTCTTCCTGTTGGGGTAAGCTCAAGCTCTTAACTCCTTCACTAGTTGGCTTCTGGTCTCAACGTCGTCGCCACACCTCGACAATCGACATGTTCGACTATTGTAATTAATGGCAATGAGATTAGTATTTGGTGCTGGTTTATGCTTTTAAGTTCGTGTATAGTTTGTGATTATGTTATAATTTTATGTTTCTAGAGACAGAAGATAGTAGCAATATGATTCCTTTTTGTGAAAAATCTCATCCAAGGAGTCAGTGTCCTCGATTCAACTATTGGTTGTAAAAATAAGCCCCCATTGCCTCATAAGACTAAACCATAAAAAGTATTTATCACAAGTTTGGATCATTTTACAAAAAATGAAGAGGACCCTACTGATCCTAAGGCTGTGTGCAATTACTATGATAAAGACTATGCGGATGATAGTAGGAAAAATAGGATTAGGACTTTTGAAACTATTTGGATAATCAATGTGAAAATATCCATTTAGATTGGACAATAAAAAGCAAAAAAAATATCGTATTTTCAAAAAAGAAAAAGGTAATGAAAGTACTAGTGGTAGCAATCTTATAGTTATTGGATTTAGTCAAATTGCTCGGAGGATTGTATTTATAAAAATGATTATCATTGATGAGTTAGCAAGAAAGTTTTAGAATATTTTATAGTATTGCATGTCTAAAGTATCACGGATTTCAATTACTAGAGATTTCAATAATCTTTATAATGATAAGAAGAAAAAGTGGAAGTTTTATTTTGTAAAGAATTCATAAAGACTCTCTATGTACAGACTTATATTCAAAATTTCAATTATATGATGTTAACAGGTTACTTTATATGTTCAGAATAGAAGATTCAAAAAAAAGTTTTGAATTTTTGTCAAAATTCTAATCATAAGGGAAAGAAATAGGCAAAGCAATTAAGGTATGCTTAAAATAATATAGCATTGAGATAGTATTTACAGTCACAATTGATAATGCCACTTTTAATAATGGGGCTATTAGACACATAAGGAAAAGATTGTAAATTTAGAAGAACGTCATTTATGATGGAGAGCATTTACATGTAAGATGTTTAGCTCATATTCTAAACTTGATAGTGCAAGATAGATTGAATAAGTTAGATAATTCTATTATAACTATCTGCAACACGATTAGGTATGTTAGAGTTTACCTTTCAAGTTTGGCTAGATTCAAAAGTTAGGTGAAGAATACTTGTAAAGAAAAAAAGGTTATTGTTTGCTTAGATGTGCTAATTAGATAGAACTCTATTTATTTAATGTTAGAGCTTGCATTGAGATTTGTTAATGCCTTTAAGTTGTTGGAAAAAGAGGATAGTTCCTATTTGCAATACTTTTGTGAGAAAGATAGGCATGGGAAAAAACTTTAGGGCCGTCAATGAATAAAAATTGGGAGAATTGTAGCAAATTTTGTAAGTTTTTGAAGACTTTTTATGAATATACTTTAAAGTTCAGCGCTTCTTCGTTTGTTACTTCAAATACTTATTTTCATAAGATTTTAATGGTGCGTAGAAAACTAATCAAATGGTGTTCGAGTAAAGATTCAAATTTGATAAGTATTGGGACAGTATTGAAAGGCAAAATATTCTTCTTTATGTAGTGGTAGTCTTTGATCCTAGGCACAAATTGAAATATGTGCAATTTTATTTGAAAAACTTTATAGTGAAGAAGAGGTTAAGATTACCATAGCTACCATCAAGAGTTTCATAACAAAGTTAATAAATCACTATATAACAAATGAATTCAAAGTACAAAAAAGTGACAATACTCAAGCTCATTTTCTCAAGAGAAAATAAGTATAATAGATTCCGATAATGAGGATTCTTTTGACTTAGAATATGAGTTTGATAAAGAATGTGTAAAGATAAATCATTTGACTTGAAAAATGAGTTTGATATATATATTATTGAATGGGTTGAGGATAGGAAGAATCTAAATTTTGACATCTTGGAATGGTAGAAAATGACCCCTTCAAAGTTTCTTGTTCTTAGTGCAATTGCCTGAGATATTCTTGCTATCCAAGTTTCAACAGTAGCTTCAGAGTCTACTTTTAGCACTAGAGGTAGAGTGTTTGATTATTTTCGGAGCTTGCTAAGTCCAACAATGGCTGAAATTTTGATTTGTTGCCAAAATTGATTGAGATCCAAATCTTTACTATTAGACATGGCTCCAGTTTGGAAGTGATTGAAATTTATGAAAGTATTGAACCAGGTAATAATTTTTTTATACAATAAGCATGCTTGTTATCTTGTATTAAATATAAACTATGCATTGTAACATTATAGTTGTCTAACTTTATATAAATTTTTACTTTGGAGAGAAATCAACTTTGATAGTAAACTTTGATTAGATTTGATAGTAATACCTAATCCTATCCCTTTTTTTTTATATAATATAATTCTTTGCAATGGGTATTTAGGTGTAATATTTGTATCTAATACCTTTTATTTTTTGCAGCATTGAAAAATTTCAAAGTTTGAAGTTTTTTTTGGTGTTGTAACTTATTTTATTATTAAGTTATTCTTAGACTTATGGTTTATAAGTTGTTTGTTCTTTATTTTAAGATATTCTAAACTATCACAACCTAAAACCCGGGCCAGTGGCAGAAGGGAAATTTCACAAAGATAGGAAATTCATTGATTTATTTGAAAAATGTCAAAAGTTCTAGTTTTATAAAACGGTCCATTTAAATAAAATAATTTGAATTTCATTCCATGAACCACTCCTACAGTTCGTATACACCATTAAACATAGACTGAATAATAATCTAAAATGCGAAATCAAATATAAATCCAAGCATCACCATCATCCACAACGAAACTCAAATCCCATAATGGCATACATAAGTTCTTAGACAAAATAGAAAGTAGTAATCTTAGTTCAATACTAATACAAAACCCAAACAATCCAAACACCACGACAACAAGCTTCTTGTATTACTAAGATAACGAACTACAGTCCAGATGATATTTTACTCCTCTCGATCACCAAGATCGCACTAGACACCACCTGAGGAAGAAGATAGGGGGGTGAGCATAAATGCCTAGTAGGAAAAATAATTATCCGGTCGAAAACATTTTAGTGATGGAGAATTCCTGCATAGTTAGTTTAGTCCAAAACATACATATATATATAATCCAAACCAAAAATCTATATATATATATATATAAATATAAAGCAGCGTAATCAAAACCATTCAATTCATATGCACATGGCATAAATCAACCCATACCCATGAGCACACATCCTCATCTGTGAAAACTCAAGATGATGACACTAAGTATGCCTAACAGCCTGCCTGACACCTAAGCCCATATCTGGAAGAGATACCCATATGTAGCCTACTAAACCTGGAGGAGTAACCGAATTGCCTACGCTTGCCAAATGGGGAGGTAATCAAAAGTAACAAAACTCCGCGCGGGTTTACGGACCCTACACCGACGATGGGACACACAACGCCACACTATAAACCCACAATACTAACATGGTGCTCATGTATGATCCTATAACACGTGCAATACAGAACTGAAGTGTGAAAATAATCATACTCAGATTTTTCAATAAAATAAGTATATTAGGTTTTTATAGAAAAACGGGCAGCACAACAACCCTATTTTTGATATATCAAAAATAACCTGCACTCAAAAAATTCCCAGAGCAATACAATATGTATACATCATACAATCAATTCCTATCACAGATGTTCACGAAAACTAAAAATTACATTTGTTCTCATATGTTGCAGAAAATAAGTTTCATTTGAAAACGATATAAAACAGAGGTAATTGAGTCCCTAACTCGCTCGAATAGTGATACCATGTTATTAGATCCTCAAGGTGTCGTTGACGATCGCTCGGAGGGTCAAGAGTCAATTCCAAGCCCTCGATCGTCTTCTTGCAAAAAACTAACTTCTCAACGGAGCTTCAAAATCACAAACGGACTTCTTCACTGAATTCCTAGCCCCCAAAATAACTAAGTTAGACTAATAACGTGTCCAATTCAGGTCCGGCCCACACCATCCGATCGAGATAAATCTCGACCATCCGATCTCGATTTCCGTGTTGGTCACCAAATATAGGCAATATATAAATATATATATATATATCAAACTTCCCCATTTTTCGAGTACAATTCAAAAATGACAACAAAAACACAATCCAACAGCCGGATCAAAAAGTCAAACTTAAACTCAAAATATTATAAAAATGGTAATTTTTGATTCGGACATTATGGGGTTAAGATATATATATAACTTGACAATCCTTGCGATGAGACGAATCCAACGAGCCTGGTTTGAGGTCAAACGGAGGTCGGAATCGTCGCCAGCGGCCAAAAATCCGAAATGCTGACTGTCTTCTCCAGCAGCTCCTGGAGGTCGGCGGCGACCTCGGTGCGGTGCTGGCGAGGTCCGCCAGTAGTCCCTATAGCTGGGCTGTGGCTGGAGGCGGGGCGACTCCCCTTCGGTGGTGCACGGCCGAGAGACAGAGAGACAGAGAGAGAAAAAAAGAAAAAGAAACATAGCACATGGTTCTATTTTATGGGGTAGTGCAATTTTTGAAAAATTGCACATAAGTCCCCAAATTTTCAAATCTCTATCAAATCGGTTCCCAGAAAATTGCAATTTAGTCCTTTTGCACAAAATTTTTGCAAATTAATCTCCTCATTATTATATCCGGAAAATTGGTAAAATATCCAAATTACCCTCCCAAAATCTGGGTTTTTACACTAAACATTGGATTTCAATTGGGTTGTAACTTAAATTTTAAATTTGATTGTAACATTTTATGATTTATATTTTAGATGGTTTATAATTATTTTTAGTTTGATTTTTAGATTTTAAAGTTACTTTGGTTAAGATTAAAAGATGTGGTATATTTCTTTTTTTAAATGAATCTTAAATAGTGAATGTTCAATTTGTCAAGGCTCAAGTTCGTCACTAATAAAGCCCAAAAGTCAAATTGTGGAAATCGCCCAAAGCATACCGTAAAATGTAAATATAGTCTGGTCGGTTTGGATCAGCTATGGCAGACCCACGGTCTAATGATATGGCAAAATTGTACATACAGTTTGATCAACATATAGGGTGTTCAAACCGGCCAAATGAGCCATAAACACCCCTAAAATTTACCCTTTTTTTAGTCAAACTTTGACTTATTTTTTAATAAAATTACTAATTTGTTTCGGACATTCATATCTAAGCTATTCTTTAAATAGGACTGACTCCTAAATCGATTGGCCTCTGGTCTCAGCTCAAGGTCGAGGTCAGTCTCAGCTCAAGCTCTATGATGGCATCTCCTTCTTCTTATTGGGGTGAGTTCAAGCTCTTAACTCCTTCGCTGGTTGGCTTCTGGTCTCAACGTCATCACCACCTTTCAATAGTCAACATGTCAACTATTGTAATTACTGACAATAAGATTAATATTTGGTGTTGGTTTGTGCTTTTAAGTTCGTGTATAATATGTGATTATATTGTAATTTTATATTTGTTAGATGGAGTATAGTAGCAATATGATACCTTCTATGAAAAATCCTACCCAAGTAGCGAATTTTCTTGATTCAACTAGTAGTTGTAAGAGTAAGCCCCCTTATGTCCTAAGACTAAACAAGAAAAAAAGAAAGTTAGGTATGTATCAGAAGGTTGGGATAATTTTACCAAAAATGAGGAGGACCCTACTGATGCTAAGGTTTTGTGCAATTACTATGATAAAGACTATGCCAATGATAGTAAGAAAAATGAGATTAGCACTCTTTAGAACCATTTGAACAATCAGTATAAAAAATATTTCTTTAGATTGGATGATAAAAAGAAAAAATATTATTTTTTCAAAAGAAAAGTGATGAAAGTGTTGGTAGCAGCAATCCTATAACTAGTAGATTTAGTCAAGTTGCTTGTAGACTTGCATGTGTAAAAGTGATTATCATTGATGTGTTACCCTTTAAGTTTATAGAGCAAAAGGGTTTTAAAATGTTTTGTAGTATTATATGTCCAAAGTTTAATCCTTCATTGTAGATTATAATTGCTAGAGATATCATTAATCTTTACATTGATGAGAAGAAAATGTTGAAGTCTTACTTTGTAAAGAATTCATAAAGACTCTCTCTTATCACTAATACATGGACTTCTATTTAGAATGTCAATTATATAGTATTAACAGCTCATTTTATATATTCAGAATGGAAGATGCAAAAAAAGATTTGAATTTTTGTCAAAATCCTAATCATAAGTTAGAGACAATAGGCAAAGTAATTGAAGCATACTTGAAATAATAGGATATTAAGACGATATTTATAATCACAGTTGATAATGTCGCTTCTAACAATAAGGCTATTAGTCACATAAGGAAGATATTACAAATTTAGAAGAGTGTCATTTGTGATGGAGAGTATTTACATGTGAGATATTCAGCTCATATCCTAAACTTGATAGTACAAAATGAATTGAATAAGTTAGAAAATTCTATTACAGTTGTCTGTAACACTGTTAGGTATATTAGAGTTTCCTTTCAAGATTGCCAGATTCAAAGGATGTGTGAAGAATACTTGTAAAGAGAAAAAGGCTCGTGTTTGCTTGGACATGCCAACTAGATAGAACTCTACTTATTTAATGTTGGAGCATACATTAAGATTTGTTAACACATTTAAGTTGTTGGAAGAAGAGGATAGTTCCTATTTGCAATACTTTTGTGAGAAAGATAAGCATAGGAAAAAACTTTTAGGGCCACCAATGAGTAAACATTGGGAGAATTATAGCAAATTTTACAAGTTTTTGAAGACTTTTTTAAGAAGATGCTTTAAAGTTTAGTATTTCCTTGTTTGTTGCTTCAAATACTTATTTTCATGAGATTTTAATAGTTCGTAGAAAACTAATCAAATAGTGTTCAAGTAAGGATTCAATCTTGATGAATATGGCTACAAGAATGAACGTAAAATTTGATAAGTATTGGGATAATATTGAAAGGCAAAAAACTCTTCTTTATATGGTAGTGGTCCTTGATCCTAAGTACAAGTTGAAATATGTGCATTTTTATTTGAAAAAACTTTATAGTAAGGAAGAGGTTAAGATTATCATGACTGCCAAGAGTTACAAAACAAAGTTAATAAATCGCTATGCAATAAATGAATTGAAAGTGAAAAAAAATGACAAAACTCAAGTTGGTGGGTTATCTTCTCAAGAGAAAATAAGTATAATAGATTCTGATAATAAGGATTCTTTTGACTTAGAATCTGAGTTTGATAAAGAATCTATTGAAGATAAGTCATTTGACTTGAAAATGAGTTTGATAGATATCTTACTAAATATGTTGAGGATATGAAGAATCCAAATTTTGACATCTTGGAATGGTGGAAAGTGATATCTTCAAAGTTTCTTAGTAATTGCTTGAGATATTTTTGCCATCCAAGTTTCAGCAGTAGTTTTGGAGTTTGCTTTTAACACTAAAGGTAGAGTACTTTATTATTTTTAGAGCTCATTAAGTCTAACAATGGCTTAGTTTTGGAGTTTGCTTTTAACACTAAAGGTAGAGTACTTTATTATTTTCAGAGCTCATTAAGCCTAACAATGGCTGAAGTTTTGATTTGTTGTCAAAATTGATTGAGATCCAAATTCTTACCATTGAACATGACTCCAATTTGAAAGAGATTGAAATTTATGAAAGTATTGAACCAAATAATAATTTCTTTACACAATAAATATGTTTGTTATTTTTGTATTAATTATTAACTATGCATTGTAACATTATAGTTGTCTAATTTTATTCAAATTTTCACTTTGTAGAGAAATCAAATTTGTCATCTGAAGTAGTAAATCTCGATTAGGTTTGATGGTAATACCTAATCATATCCCTTTTTTTTTCCTATATAATATAATTCTTTGCAATGGGTATTCAGATGTAATATTTGTGTTTAATACTTATTATTTTTTACAGTGTTGAAGTATTTCGAAATTTAAAGTCTTTTTTAGTGTTGTAACTTATTTTACTATTAAGTTATTCTAAGACTTATGGTTTATAAGTTGTTTGTTATTTATTTTAAAATTTTCTAAACATTTAATTTCAATTGGGTTATAACTTAAATTTTAAATTTATTATGATGCTTTGATTTGGTTATAACACTTTATGATTTATATTTTAGATGGTTTATAATTATTTTTGGTTTTATTTTTAGATTTTGGAGTTACTTTGGTTAAGATTAAAAGGTGTGATATATATATATATTTTTTTAAAAAAACTAAATTTTTTTAAATGAAGGTCCAATATGTGAAGGCCTAAATTCGTCACTAACAAAACTCAAAACTCAAACTATGGAAATCGCATAAACTGCACTGTAAAATATAAGTGCGGTCTAGCTAATTTGGATCAATCATGACAAACTCATAGTGATATAATAAAATCACACATATAGTTTGGTAAATATGTGAGGGCTTCAGACCAGTCAAACTGAACCGTAAATACCTTCAAAATTTATCATCTCTGTTTAGTCAAACTTTGACTTATTGTTTTAATAAAATTACAAATTTGTTTCCGAACATTGATATCCAAGCTATTCTTTAAACAAGACTGAATATCTTCATTACTTTTGCAACAAATATATCATCAGTATTTTTTGTTTAAAATAGTGTTAAATAATAAAAAAAATCGCATTATATCTTTGACGAAAAACATATACATGATATTCTTTTTTCTATTGTGAAAAACAAAAGGAACGCTTTTAATTTTTCTATTAGCAGAGAATTGAGTGTAGTATTTAGCTATAATTGAGATGCCATATTTAGAATAGATTTAAAAAGTGCGAATTGGAAATGGGAAAAAATAAAAGAAAAAAATTATAATTTTCTTACTTAGGGCAGATTAAAGAGTGTGACTTGGAAAAGGGTAGCTCATAAATGAGGCCCTACGGCTATGTGTTTCTATTAGCTCTTAGTAGATTTCGTTTCCCATACATAGATCTGACTAACCCTTGATGGTAGACCACATTTATGTTATCTGAAATTCGATCAGAGAAAGCTGATCTAATTTGATGATGGAAAAGTCTAGTTGAGAAAAAAAAGAACGAGAGGAAGGAAATAATAATCATGAGTGCTTGGTGCCTGTAAGCACGCTAAAGTGGGGTTTCTTCTGGTGTTTCATGTTTGTAGACTTGTAGGTAAACCATAGTTGTCAGAGAAAAGTTGTGTGGGATCGTCTCCTTCTCTTTCATCTTTATCTAAACTCAGATAAAGTTGAGATCATTATGCCTTAGCATCTCCATGTGGAAGCACAACATTTATGTGCGACCAAACTATCTTTTTCCAACACTTGATACATCTTTTTGTTCAAGTCTAGCTTACAACACAAAAAACATATCTCTTGACTGACTATATCTCCTCCACTGATGGAGATTAATTTTTCCATTTTCCAAAATAAAATAATTTTTAATTTTTTTTAATTTTTTTTTTTATCAACCAAGACTTATAATAGTTTACATTTCTAACTTTCATGTCATATAAAATTAAACAGCTGTACTAATTACTCTCGATAGATATTATTGCGAAATGTGCATGCCCACATATAAAGGGTTTATTATTATGTTGAATAATCTTATGTTTAAAGAAAATACTAAAGAACACCGGTTGTAGTACATACTAAATATTAAAAATAATTTAAGAATCATATACAAATTTTGTAGTGGAATCTATTCCATTTTTATCAGGGTGTAATGACATATCAACAGAGTATTGTTTAATTGTTCTTATTTTATTTTAACTTTTGATTGAAGGTAAATATTGCATCTTTTTAGCCGACAAGGGTAATTAGTTAAAGTGGCAAACTCAGTTAACCTTCAAAATCATGCTTTACACTGCAACATTTGCTAGTGAAAAGATACGGACCAAGTTAAGAGTTCATAAACCACCAATTGAATTACATAAGGAAAGAAAAACATTATAAAACTATATAGCAATAGCTACCTAGTATAAAGGCCATTAATTCATGAACTCAAAACCGATCTCCGGAGATAGGCAGCTTGCAAGTTGTAAGTATTATAATTGCCAAGGGTTAATGCCCTGGCATTTTACAGTATTGGAAAACGCACTATGTCAGTCCAACATAGACATTTCTATGCCAAGTTATAATTTTTTTTAATTAATTAAAAAAAAAAAAGAGAGAGAAAATTTGAATAAAAACCATCTTACTCTCGTTCTCCTTCATCACCATTTTTCAATGCCATTCTCTAATTATTACGCACCCAAATCCCAATGTCTATCTTTCCCCGCCAACAAGGCTTCACTTCGTGAAACCTGGCGACGATTTTGACTGGTCCTCTATCATCATCACACCCCCACACTAAAATTACCAACCAACCCTTTGGTTTTGGGCTCTTCTATAGTCCATATTTCTCATGTCAAACCATCGACAAATAGAGAAAAATATTGCCACTATGCATGCCATGTTCTATGCACACCACTTGAATTTCAAAGAAATAACACATTTACCAAGTATGCATTATGTTTTAGCGGGAAAAAAAAATCATTCTAATGATTTGATATCAATTCTAAAATAAAAAATATAAGTTTTACTGTATTAATAAAAATCGAGACAGGATAATAAAGTGTTAAAAGAGTGCTAGTGTTGACGGAAATTTGTCAACAATAAATTTAGAAAATTACAATATGTGATTTGTGTGTGAAAATAATTAACAAAGCTAAGTAAATAAAGAGACAAGAATTTTATAGTGATTCAGCCCTAAACAAGATGAGCCTGCATTCACTGTTATTCACTATTTTCTAGAAAATTACAAGAGTTTCTCTAAGTCTCAAGATGAAAGCAAAGAGAGAATTACAAAGAGACTGTATAGTGAAATGATTGTGAGATTATTCTCAGATAAAAAAATTATGAGACTGAGCCTCATTTATATAGGTGAGGGTAGTTTTAGATTTCCCAATTTTGTGAATAGGAAACTACATAATAAACTATAATATAATATTGAGATTGAGTGACTACATAATAATGGGTAAATTATCTCCTCTTCAATTAGCTAATTACCTTTTTGAGAATTAGGCAAGTCAACTATTTATGGTGAAAAAAAAACACAAAAAAAAAGCCCCCCCCCCCCCCCCCCCCCAGTTTTTAATGTGTCCTTGACATTTGAAAGTCTTCTTCAATAAAATAGTTGACCACATGCCATTATGATCAATAATTCCCGCTCAAGTCTTCAGTTGAACTCGTTATATATTCTCTTGATTCTTCTTTATCGATGTCGATAATTAAGTTGGTAGGTGTAAAGCAGTGATCAAATAGTGTCACCATACTCTTGTTGACATCTCTTTTTTGTAGATAAATAAATGAATTAACCTTTTGTGAGTGTAATAAGGATCGTACTCTTAGTACATTGAAAAACGTCACTTCTCTAATAGCAAGAGCAAAATTGAAGTATGTGACTAAAAAGCGATCTCATTAATCTTCCATAGAAACTTATGGAGAAGTAGGAAATGCTTAAAAACTATGTCGTTATCGATGCGACTGTTTACTAGTAGAACGTTGAAGAGGCTGCAAAGTCTTTTAAAAAAGATTTTTTCTCAACCATAAATTCGTAATAACGGTCGTATTGAAGAAGTATACTTCTTATTCTAAAGGCCTCAATCTAAACATGATGCTTTTTCGTTGAAATCTTGAAGGCAGTTAATGAAGTCGCCAAAAAACAAAACAAGGTGTGCTACCATGAATACATAATTGATGATACCTACGTCGTTGAAGAGCAGCTCATAGTAGTTGAATTATTGAATGACATGAACTCCTTTTATGCCTCTTAGTAGTTTAAAAGGGTGTCATATTTCGAATTTTCTTGAAAAATATTAGAAAATTCAAAAAAATACTGAAAGTAAACAAAGATGTAAAAAATACCTGACCCCTGGGTTGAATGCTTTTCGGCTGAGCTCGCATTTTCTTTAAGATGCTTTGCTTCATAAAATAAGAATCGAGTCATTCCATAGGATAGATCCATAACTCATTATTCAATTGAATAATATGAATCATTAGACCACTTCACATATTAACTTGAGAAAGTATGTTTGAAAATCTTCTATTATGCATAAACCTGTAGGAATTGTTACGTCATTCTAAAGATTCAGAATTCTATGTCATATCGATAACTTAAAAATAAGTTAGATCAATCTTTACACTCTTATGCTTCGAATCCAATAACTTAAACTGAGATTTAAGTAATAGGATGGGTTAGGTCACTTATGAAAAATAACGAGCATAAGTGACGCAAACTTAATATTAATTGTCCAAAAGTTCCAAGGCGAAATAGGGTTTATAGCAATATATCACATCGAACTATAGATATTTTGCTTAGTCACTTGTTTGTTAGAGGAGAGATATCGCATAATACGATATGCTATGTCATGAAGTGATAAGAAAACCCTAAAAAGTTAAGAAATTTTAGAAATTTGGCGATCCAAAATTTCAACCCATCTAAATAAATGTTTGTATAGTCTCTTAGGAAGCGAGTAGAATATAACGATCTGATCCTACTTCCCCCACCCTCCCCAAGTTTTATGGTATTCAAAGACAGTCACAAAACTATAAAAGATGGACAAATATAATAAGATGTATCAAGATGACAAATTGAAGGAAGAATGCCTTTTATTGATCAATTCAAATGATGAATAATCCTCCCAGTTTTATGATGTTGCAATAATTGCCACAAAACTGTAAGTAGACAATGTATAAAAATGAAGATAGATCGTATGAAGAAAATATATACACTTTTATTGATGGAGTTATCGAAATATATGAAGATACCCCACGAGCTAGTAGTCGAATAATAGTTGATACGAGATAAAGAAACTTGAGAATAATTACTAATAGTAGCAATGAAAGTTCATATAGTATGAAGAGCTCTTACATGGGGAGCTCGAATATAATGGAGCTCGAATATGGAGAGCTCAATAATCGAGTCGAAATCTTATTGAGGTTTTTGAAACCGAGTGACGATCTCATTTAGGCCGAAGATTCGAATATGGTAGAGAGCTTGCATAATAGAAAGCTCAATGATCCAAAGATCTTAAAGATCTATGGAACAGAATGAAGATCTCATCGAGATTAAAGATAGTAAGGAGCTCGAATATAATGGAGAGCTCTTATAATAGGGAGCTCGAATATGATGAGAGCTTGAATATGAAAGGAGAGCTCACATAATGAGGAGCTCATATATAATAAAGAAGCTTAAATATAATGAACTCAAGGACCGAATAGAGATCTTATCGAGGTATAATCAACTGAATAAAGATCTCATCGAAGTTGCATAGTTGCATGCATTCAATCTTTAATCTACAAGAGCTTGACCTGTAATTGCAGTGCAAGGTCAAAAATTGATGTTGAATTGACTCAGCTCAACCAACCACTTGAGAAATTGTCTTGATGCTTCAGGCTTTTGCAAAACATGTTTCGATGGAAAGTTTGTAAAAATCTCAATGTTGTATGGAAATATGGTTGAAGCTTTTTGGATGCAACGACAAGTGTTAGTGTCAATTTCTCTATCTCCAGATTTCGATATCAAGTAATCTTTTGCTTACATAATACATAGGTCACTGTATATTTTCTTCTTCTCGAATTAATGTACCACTTATCACATATTTGGAAATAGCAAGGTACAAGTACAACTTTTCCCCTGGCTTTAGCTTTGACATGAGTAGAGGAGAACCCAAGTGTTTCTTCAAATCTTAGAATGCATGCTCGCACTTCTCGGCCCACTCAAGCTTCTTCGATCCCTTCGGCACTTCAAAGAATGGTTGGCATTTATCGATTGATCTTGATATAAATTGACTCAGTGTAGCTACTCTTCCCGCCAGGCTCTGCACATCTTTCGGTTTATGAGGTGACTACATGTTAATCAATGCTTGGATCTTTTGAGGATTAGCTTTGATACCTCACTGATTGACCATGAATCCCAAAAACTTTCTAGATCCTACACCAAACACACACTTCTAGGGATTCAGCTTCATCTAATACTTTCAAAGATTTTTGAATATCTCATCAAGATGATTGATGTGATCTTCAACTTTCTTTGACTTCACCAATATTTCATCAACGTAAACCTTCATCGTCCTACCTAGTATACTGCCACAACTGGCCTTTTTTTTATTAACCTTTCGATCCCATCTTTCTGGACGTAATAGTTGCTAATGTGGTGTCCAATGTCGTTATGATATTGGCAAAACTTATTAGGATCACATTTTGTACTATCCCGCCTCATCGGCCCTAGTTAATGATACTACTACTATTGATTTGTGACTGCATAAATATGATTTATGGGTGCCCTCAGCTTAGTATAATTATTGAATCATATGGTAGCCCTTAGAATCTCTTACTTCTTTGGCTTAGGCTGCTTTTCAACTAATTGCTCGTTTTTCCTCTTTTTTGACTTATTGTTATTATTATTGGTTGTTATGGTTGCATCTTTGGTTGTATCTTTTCCTCCTTCCTCCTTTGTCTTATGAAGATTTTTTTGAGAAGATTCCACCCTTAGATTTCGACTAACTCTTCGGTAGAAATCTTCGAGATTCCTACATTCTCGCTCTAATAACTTCTCTCAAAGTTTAGTCTCTGGTTGCACTCCAGTCATCATTTGAGTTAAGGCTCCTCTTTCAGGCGGGTTATTGACCTTAGCCAGCTTTAAGGTAAAATGATTAAGATAAAATCGCAGAGTCTTTTCTGGACCTTGTCGAATAGCAGACAGACTGATTAATGGGATAGTAAAGTTCTTTACAGTCTAGAATTGTCTCAAGAATGCGGTTTTTAAGCTACTGCCAAGACGAGATCGAACCAGGCCGAAGTCCTCGAAACCACTTCTTTATTGCACCTGTGAGGGTTATAGCAAAGCACCTACAATGCGCAAGGTCATTGACCCGGTGAAGCTCCATCAGGTCGCTGAAGTGATCTATATAATTCTATGGATCAGATTTCCCATCAAAAGTGTTTGTGGTGGGAAGTTTGAATCCAACAGGAAGTGCAGCAATTTGAACTTCTTCATTGAATGGCGATTAATGATATCCATCCGCGAGTTCATCATCCCATCCAGCAAGTGTATCTAATGCGATTCTCATATTATAAACATCAATATTAGGGGAAGCACATTGTCTCTTATTGGTGGTAAGAGCGGTCTTTGGTCGCTATTATCACGACATAAGACAGGTTGATTAGACAGGATCTGCAGCGACCTTTGTGAAGATTCCAGTGAAATAGTTTGACGTTATGGAGTTTGGTCATTATGATGCAATGATGATCACTCATGACTACCTCTTTGACATCGCTGATCCATATGTTGTCTTAGGTCTGCAGAGTTTTGCCTTAGCTCTCTTCTAATTCTTTTAAAGACCTTTTGCGATTCACGATTCTGCTTGTTACTCAGACGATCACGATTGATGGGAGCTCTTCTAGAAAGTTGTCCATGATCGCAATCTGTGCTCGAACTCCCGGTGCCAGATTCTTAGGGCAAGTCCGCGACCTTGCCTTTTCCTTTAGAGGTGTGATCTGCATGGCGCTCATACAGGGTTCTGTGTTGGTCGCGATTTCCTGCCTCTTGGATCTAAATTCCTCTTTTAGGTCGTCGAGCAAGACGATCTCTAGGATGTTTGTACTAAGGTGGAGTCACTATTTGTCTTTTAACAAGTCGCCGTAGAGAATCATTAATCTAGTTGGTGAGTTGCTGAAGGTTTGCAAGAGTATCCTCCATGCGATCTTGTCTCTGAACAATATTCTTTGGTGCACTCACAGCAGATTGATCCTAAGCGGGATCAAACTATGCAACAGCAATGCTTTGGTTTTGGCTAACTCCAACATTCCTAGTTGTATTTCTGGTGTTTGCCATTATTGAAGAAGCAAATTTGATGAACACTTTGTTGGAATAGCTCTTCTTCTAGTGCCAATTGTTGATGGAGGTTTTGTCAACAACGAATTTAAAAAATTGCAAGATATGGCTTGTGTGTGAAAAAGGTTAATAAAGCTAAGTAAATAAGGATACAAAAATTTTATAGTAATTCAGCTCCAAAAAAAATGAGTCTGCGTCCACTATTCTTCACTATTTTCTAGATAATTACAAGAATTTTTATAAGTCTCAAAGTGAGAGCAAAAAGAGAATTACAAAAAAGATGTATAGTGAAGTGATCGTGAGATGATTCGCATATGAAAAATTAGGAAACTGAGCCTCTTTTATATAAATAAATGTGGTTTTAAATTTCGTAATTTTGTGTATAAAAAATTAAATAATAAAATATAATATAATATTAAAATTTAGTACTACATAATGAATAATTATCTTCTTTTTAATTAGTTAATTATTTTTTTTCAATTGGGAAGTTATTTTTTTTGTGATCAGACAGATCAACTATTTGCTACACAACAGCTAATGACGTTCACTTTGTTAATCTTTCCATCTCAGGACTAAGGAGCTGAAATAAATAACGAGAAAAGACAGTTAATACTTAAAAAGATTAAAAATATCACCATATAAGTTAAACCTAAACACCACGTCACTTAAAATATAGACTGACAAAATACGTGTTGCAATGCTGAGTGTCTGTAATTTTTTCAAATTCATGACATACACACCACATTGAGTAGAGTTAACAATCGTGACATTCGTTACATTTGGTTAAAATTTAACATACAAAAAAATAATAATAGAATAAATAAATAAATAAAGGCTTCTATTACGTCAAAAGATCAGCTCCTTTACACCGATTTGAGTAAAATTACTGAGAGACAGCTACAACTAGCTAATAATAATAGCAAACTTACAAAAAGTCATTGACAATCCGAGTTTTTTTTTATAACTCGGCCCAAAAGAAAAAAACAATTCCCAAATTTACCATCCCATCCTAACGAAATTAACCTCCAAGGCACGTGACTAACCATAATAATACTAATAGTAGCAGTAGTCACGTGAGGAGGTGGTGGGGTTGTTGTTATAACCGAAATGCACCACTTTGGTGGTGGTGGTGGTGGAGGCGGTCATGGGCATGGCGGAGGCCCTCACAGAGAAAACTCCATCCCAGATCTCGGTAAAAGCTCGAACTATGATTCCATGGTGGGAGGGCGAGTTCAGCTGGAGGAAGCAGTTGAGGAGCTCGCGGAGGTCGTCCTTGGAGTAAATCTCGTTCTCCAGTATCATCTGCAGCATCGACTGCCTGAAGTCCAGGTACGGATCGTCCGACTCCTTCTCCACCGCCACCCCATCTCCGCCGACTCGCCCGAACCCCCTCACGGTGGTTCTCGGCGACGACTTGTTGTCGTCGGAGAATATGGCGGAGGACGAGGTGGCGGTGGTGGTGGTGGCAGCGTCGTCGTAGTCGTCGTTCCATGAGGCCGATGATGAGGAGTGGTGGTGTCGTTTGGACTTTTTTTGGGCCTTGATTTTGGGCTTATTGAGCTTCGGGTGGAATAAGAGGGAGAGTTTGGGCCGGCTACAGCTGCAGCCTAGGTCGACTGCCACTGTCTTCAGGAGGATCCTTTTTCTGGTAGAACTGGCCATATTTGGAGAGAGAGAGAGAGAGAGAGAGAGAGAGAGAGAGAGAAAGACTGACTCAGATGTATAGATATAGAAATAGGTGTATATATAGAGAGAGAAAGAAGGGAGTTTGTTCCTGAAAGAGTGCCTGAGGAGCGAGAGAGCTGGGGAAGGAGGGTTTGACTAAAAATGGGGCTAAGGTTATTATATATAGAGAGACTAGTCTAAAAGTACAGCCGAATAAGCGGTGTGACCCTATATGCTAACGTGGCACGGCTGTGAGTTTTTCTCAAAATGACAGGACAATCTTGACCGCACGATGTGGGTCCTACCTGGTTGTGAGGGTCACGGGGTCATGTCATTACGGTACTTGGGGCCGTCATGATAAAGGTCTTGTACTACTATACTACAGTAAAAGGGGCGAGTGTTTAAAGATTGGGTTTAATTTAATTAATTGGGGTGACGTGGAGAATGATATTGGGATCAGCAAAATAAGATCAAACTCTCTTTGATTCGATTCCAAAACGTTTCAGATCTGTATTTTTGTAATGGACTCGTGTGCTTACTGCTCAGCTTATGCACTTACATAAATAATACAAAATTTTTCTCAAACTTGGTGTGAATAGGTACACCGTACACTATATAGAGATAAACATTATAATATGCAACTATACAATATTAATATGTGGGGTAACTAAATGGAATCTTATCAAATAATTAATTAGTGGGTGAGTTTAAAGGTATGATAAATGTTATTGGGCTAAATTTAAGAATAGTTTTCCATCATAGACGTCATCTGGGAAAATGCTAAACCATACTTGTAGTGTTAAGTATCGTACATTAAAAAATAATTAGTCATTTATATGTCAATTTTATTAGTGAATGATACTTACTGATTAACTAGTTATTCATAAGCCATGACATTGCTCATAACATTTGATAGTAAGAGTTCTCAAAACATCATACTAATGAATGAATTTGTATGCAAATTTCATATAATCTAATAATAGAATTTGGTACTATAGAAGTATTTTTCATAGTCTACGAGTAGAAACTCGAAATATTGAGACGATTATGGAAAATATGTTTGTTGGGCTTATTATTCAACTCGATAATTGTACAGCCTTCCCGAAATGATACTTAACTGTAAAACGTAGGTTATGAGATTGTGCAAAGTTGCATGGAATATCAATCTAGGCATCTACCTATCTGAGCTCATAGCCACCAGAAAAAATAAATAAATTAAATGAGTACTTTCAGTATCCTCGTTCAACTACTCCAATCACAGGCTAAAATGTCGATGAATCCGTGATCTTTATCTTTTCTTTTTCATTAGAATACATACACATGAAATATAAAATAATGTATAAACGAGCATTGTTGTTAAATATGAGTTGGTAAGATACACAGAACAGAAGCCAAAATAGATCCATCACATTCTAAGTTATATCTTTTTCAACTGAAAGTTTCATATACTACAACAATAAAAAAAAAATGTAGATCTGAGATTAGTTAAAAACCAGTAATGACAACTAGTGAATCTACGATTAATTTAGACTATCAATAACTATTACTCGTGATACTTTAGCATTGCTCTTTTAACAATAATTACTCGTAAATTTACAAGTAATTAGAAACCAATAACAATAATTACTAGTGGTGTTAGGTAGCATTGCTAATTTAAGGTATACCGCATTGATAATACGCAGATCCTTCGGATGTTTTTATACTAAACATCAATAGTGCCATTAGTACCATTGAACTTTTGATCAATTTGACATCATCAGGCTGTCTTATCCACCAACCAGCCAACCCTTGTAACTGGAACTGAGTTCTAAAAACTAAACTAGTGTGTTAAAAAGTCTTTGGTTTATCTTATTGAGTTGATCTTGAAATTTGATTATTGATCAAGGTGGCCACATGCTGAGCAACCCAGGTAGAGCCAGCTTCAGTGCAACAGAAAGCGTGAGTGTGGCCCTCTCTTTCTCTTGATATAGCAATATCTGGGACCTGCCTGGAAATCTGTGGCAAAGAGAAAGTACCAGCAAAGCAGCTTATATAACTAGTTAAAGTACAAAATGCCAAAAGGCAAAAGTGGAGTTTAAAAAAAGCTTTGAAGGAAAGCGAATATCTTGTTCACCTACTAATTAAACCGCGCTCCTAAATAGTAAATACCGACCCTTATAATCAGCTTATGCATAAACTCTAAAACACATAACATGGAAACTTAGCAGCATCTACTTCATTGTCAAAGGCTAAGGACAGTGACATGAATGAGTGGTGGACCATGCATGTCACGTGTAGGGGCCCCACATCATCTAATGGCTGAGTTTGGACAATTTTTTGTAGCATAACTATTTTTCATCTGACATATATTGAACATTCACATTGTGTATGGTTATCTATTTGAGAAGAGAATTGTGAATTTAGATTATTTCTTGATGTAGCTATGCATTCTCAACAGTATTTTTCTGGTAGGAACAGTGGTCAGACGACTCTCAGATGAGACTGATAGTCATAACAGATTATGATCTATGACCATAGACCATAATAATCATCATGAAACATGATAATCAACTTCACCAAAACTAATTGAGGAAAGAAACCTGCTTAGTATCAGTTGGACAACCTCCTTAACTCAGACTTCCACTTAGACATAACACAGCGAAAAAGGTACATAGCACCTGGCTATAAGAGAAAATGACCTCTACTTTCAATTTTTATTTAGTTTTAATAGAAAAGAAACCGAGTTCTTAACAATAGATTGATCCTGAATTCGAGGGGTCTCATGTTGAAACCTGAGTAGGGAGTGATAATAAATTGTCAGTGCCAGGCAGTAAGATGTATATTCATGTCGGAGGAAGATGAGAAGAGGATAAGAAATTTCATGGGCCACAATTGGGTACAAATTTTCTTAAACACCACATAGCAAAGCCGGACGACATTTCCACAAATAGGCAAAAGGATATAACACCTTCCTAAGGGTTTGCAAATGGCACTTGAGTAATGAAATGCCAGCACTTACCTCTTCAAACATTTGCAGTGGTCCCCAGTGATCATCAGTGCCAAACAAAAACGCAATTCTATGATGCTTCTCTCTCATAAATGCCCAATCTGGTGTTTCTGAAAGCTAGCATAGGATGCCACTAGTCAGAAAATGACTCTTTGTTGTTTTATATTCCTACCAAGTATATATTAGTAGAAGAGATAATGAACCACTGTCATGGAATACAAGCAGTAACGGACTAGGAAAATTATTATATCTTAGTAGAAGAGATAGTTAACCACTATCATGGAATACAAGCCGTAACGGACTAGGAAAATTATCATTTTCTTTTCTCAAGTCATGGTAAACGTATAAAAAGTGCGCAACAGACTTTTCTTCCAAAATGCAGCACTGTTCTAGCCAGTGCATGAAAATGGAATTATGCACTGAAAGAACTTAATATTTTTCAAATAGCTATAGTGTGCAATAAATGGGATGAAAGTGGATTTATGCATCCTGAAAGAAGAAGTTAATCATTTTCATATAGTGCTAGTGTGCAATAAATGATTGCAGTAGCACAATTCTCAAATTTTATATTGTGAAAGTAACAGAATGCAGGCAAGAATTTAGCAAATTTATCTATAAAGATCTCATTTTTATTTATTTACCTGTCAAAGTTAATGTTAATAATTTCAAAAAAAAAAAAAAAGGTAGTACCAGCAAAAGGAAAAACCACCTTAAAACACTGATTATAAACCCCATGACGATAACCTGACATTTCATTTTAACGTGATGCAAAATGCAAATGCAACTACTAGAACAAATGTGCTACGATATCAGGATTATTCATAATGATCTCACGAAAAATTAGGATTTACCTTTCTGAATTCTGTCATAGCCATATAGAGCATATTCCGCATTGTATGGTACTGCAAATGTAAAGACAAAAGTCTAATCACAACCATGCACAGACAGTAGGAACCTTTGACATAAATTGTACAAAATCCTCTAACAATGGTCACTTCAATAAGAAATTAGATAAAGAGTGCATATAATATATCAAATAAAAATAATTGGAATAGCCATAGCAATTTAATATAAGACAAATTTTACCTTTGCCAAGTGAGAGCAAGTAGCCTCAACTGCAGCACTAGACCATGATTTCCCAAGAGACTGACTCACGATTAACCTCAAAGCCTGGATTGGTAACAATCCTAACAATGCTACAATGGTACTGAGGGCCACACATACAACTGGGGACCTGAAACACATTATTTTGTGCTATTAATCTCTGTGATGCCTTATTGGATTGTAAAATAGCATATGCAGGACAAGAAGTGTCCCGCAAAACCAATATGCAATTTATATTAGGAATAAACAAGATCTTCATATTGAAATCTGTCTATAAGTTGTCAATTTAAGCCATCATACAATCATACTCTTTTTGAATGAACAAGCCTAATTGTTCATACCTAAAGCAAATTACAAAACTGACACCTGGTAAAGTAGGCAGAACGAAGTATGAAAAAGAAAAAGTATAAGTAAAAATAAATAGCTCACTGGAAAACACACAATACTGCAGTTCACATGAAGTTGACTAGATGCCTTAAACATATAGTAAGACATGGGAAATTATGTTAGTCATAAAGAGGAAAAAGAAAGAAAAGACTGTACGCAGCAATCTTCCCAATGATAGACTGATTCCTGGATTGTAGGTTCAAAGCCAAAAATGGATATAAGCCAACGCAATATAACACCTACAATGCCCAAAGGGAAGCCAGAGAAAAGGTTACCCAACATCTAGAAACATATGATAAGCAACATGACCAAAAAAAAAAAAAGAAAAGAAAAACACACACACACACACATATATATGCACCAATTGAGTGTCCAACCTTCTCTGGAATTCTCTTGAACATTTCAATACATATATATGCACCAATTGAGTGCCCAGCCTACACCAAGGAATTTCATGTCAGCTTTTAAACACTTTCTGCAACAGGAAACCAATTCAAAACGTATCTCAACAAATGACCTATTAAATCATTACTTGTAGGTTCTTCACATAAGATAAAAAAGCATGACAATCTACGTGAAAAATCAGAGCAAGAGATGACTTTCCTTTCTTGCTAATATAACTGATACCAGCATATATGATACAATATTGCTCATAAGCATTCAAAATAGGACTAATAAGAAAATTCAAACTTCCACTCAGAAACCTGGCATGAAATTGAAATAATATTGTAGTTAAACTTATCTCTTCCTGGAAAACGCTTTTTGAGAGCTCAACAACACTGGAACGCATGGAGGAAAAAAAAAAGTAGAAGAAGAAGGAAGATGACTACTTTCCTACCAGTAATATAGGAACTTCATCATTTTGCAATTCCTGTTTGATGAAATGCACCTGCAAAAGCATGAATTTAGATGGATGTTCAGGCCAACAATTTGCTCAGAACAGATAAAAAGAAAGCAGAAAGTCGGTCACCTTATGATCAATTTGTTCTTGCAATGAGAACAACCTTCCATGCTCCCAATCCTGACAAGAAGAGAACCTGATATAAGATATTCAGAATATACAGTGGCATGAAAGCCCAACCCAAAATTAAAATACAAGTTGCGTTGCACTTGAAGCTTCCTTCATATTATTAATCTTACAACACAGTAAACCATTTCATTTTAAAGTAAATACTGACTACACTGCCACTCAACTAATAACCATTTCATTTTTAAAGTAAATACTGACTACACTGGCACTCAACTAAAAAGACCAAGCAGCTATATAACTTTGAGATTAATTTTCATTAACGATTTAATAGACAACAAATTACTTCCCACAAAACATTATCTTCATTATTCTAGGTTGCCAAACTCAAGATGGTATACAGAATACAACAAAAGGGCAAGAAGAAAGATTCGTGGGGAAGATTAAAATTGTCAATGCCTAAACGTAAACAAGCAAAATGCAGTACCTTTTTTGTATGAGATAAGTGTCCAACAGCTGATGAAGCACAGTAAAATGCAACAGATTAATAAAGCTACCCAAAATTACAAATCACTCAAAAACGAAACAAAAAGGTGTAAGTTTTCCTAATCTTGCCTGTCACAGAAGCACTTCCTCCAAGCAGCTCATAAAGTGATTCAACAAATTCCTTATAATATGGAACAACACCTTCAAGTAACAAACATCCCAAATCCAAATTTTCATGTCTGAACACAATAACAAAGGCAAAGCACCAATTCCCAATACTCAAATACACATACCTGGATTTCCAGGGATCACTAGAACATGAAATGTTGGCTCATCAGCCAGAACTTCCAATAATTCAGTGGCATAACTAAATAATAAATGAAAATTACTGAAGTTCGGAAACCAAAAAGACAAAAAATAAATTATTAAAAAAAATAGCGCCCATGTACCTTGACACATTGCATAAACGAAAACGAGCTAGCTTTTTACTTTTGGGCCGTAAAACTTGGTGACTCATCTGGCTAATTACACCATATGATCTATTTTTCGACCTTAAAAGAGAAAATCACGAACTGGGTATTACTCTAACAAGTAACAAATATAGAAAAAGTTTGAGAATTTATAACATTGAAAGAATAATAAGTAAAATGTTTGAATGTAAGTACCTGAAATGGCTGAAATGGACGGAGAGCCCAATGGGTTTAGCAAAGGAAGGAGCAATGCGAAGCAGCATTTCTCTTCTGGCGTTTCGTTCGAGTTATATACGTATAATTGGCATTCATTCACGTATTTTTCAGAGCGTTTTTATAGAAGTATAGACTTGTTTTCGAAACGTTTCGCAACTACTGGTAGCTTTCGGCCACTCATGGTTGTTAACTTCAGTTGTTACCCACCAGTTTCTCTGGGTCGTCGAGGGCACGTATTAAGTGGGCCAAAACCAAATTTGGGCTTTTCTGCTTAAACTCAAGGGAAATGGACCTAACCAGTGGTGTTTTGAGTGTTTTGTTGAAAGGCTACTTGCAAAAAGGGAAAGAGACATGGGTACGACTTTGGGCCATTATTGTCAAAATTATGATCCCACCCAAAAAGACTTACTTTTGTAAGAACTCTATTAGAAAATTGTCATTTTTAAATTATAAGGAATAAATAAAATGGCCACACCGGTCTCTTTCAAAAAAAAATAATAATAATAAAACAAATAAGATGCAATGGCATATTCATAAATAATTAACCTTTTTAAAAAATCACGTTTATAATTATTAAAATGTACAAAATTAAGCAATTAAGTTTTAGCTTTGCTGGCGGGTATTAATAATTTTCACCTTACCTCCTAACTTCTTTTTTCTTCTTTCCTTTTTTTTCTCTCTCTCTCTCTCTCACCCTCTTTTTCTTGTTCTCTCTCTACTTTTTTAATTGTTTTTGTATTTTGGGTTGGTATATTCTAGAGTTGCATAACAAAATAAGAATTTGGAGGTTTTTTTTCTAACACATTAATCTTGTAACTAATTATTCTTAAAACCAATTATCAATTTAATCTTGGAAACCATAAGTTAATTGATTTTTGATTACTAAAAACTAGCAACTATATTAGTTCCACCATAAATATCATAATTATTTAATTAATAGAAACCTAAAACTAAATTAGTTTATGTCATAAATTGTACAACTATTTGGTTAATTAAATTATTGATTACTAGAAACCAAAAAAATTATTAGAAACTAATTGTTAGAATTCGGAAACCAAATAAGTTTCTAATAACCAGTAACCAATATATATATATATATATATATATATATATATATATATTTCTATTACTTTTACTTCAAAAATATAATTATTTAATTTGAAAAGTAGATCATTTTCTCCAGTGTTCTTGTTCAATATCTCATCAAATTCTTGTTACAGTGCATTCTGCAAAAAAAAAAAAAAAAAAAAAAATCATAATAATTTTCAGGAAACTTTCATTATTTAATGTGATTTAAAAAAGAAACCACGATAGTTTATAAAAACCGTTCATAGTTTCTTGTACTTTATTTAGTTACAGAGCATTCTGTAAAATAAAAATTACAATAATTTCCAAGAAATCTTCTTGGTTTCATGTAATTTACTTAGCTATTGGGCATTTTACTAAAAGAGACTACGATGATTTCTAAGAGACTTTCATGGTTTCTGATAATTTACTTAGCTACATAGCATTTTGCAAAAAAGAAACTATGATGGTTTCCAAGAAATCTTCGTAGTTTTCTGTGATTTATTTAGTTACAGGGTTTTCTACAAAAAGGAAATTATAATAGTTTTAGAAAACATTTGTAGTTTCTTTTGATTTACTTACATACAGGACATTCTGTTAAAAGAAACAAAACTGATTTCCAATAAACCTTTGTGATTTAATATGATTTATTTACGTACAAGATATTCTGCTAATAGGAAACTAAATTAGTTTCCAAAATATCTTTGTAGTTTCATGTTTAAAAAAAAAAGGCTTATTTACTAAAATGCGACCATGTTTTTTAGCTCGAAAATATTTAGAAGAATGTCTGAAAAAAGTTATAGAAATTTTTTATTATTTTTAAAAAGTCATAAATTTGGTAATATTTTTCAAAAAATAAGTATAAATGTCTAAAACCCTTGAAAAAAATCTAGACTTAAAGTCAAAATTTTGAAATATAGGAAAATGACATTTAGTACGATTTTTTGCAAAATAATGACAAGTTTACGACTTGGCACAAACAATAACTTTTCCATACAATTTGGGCAAAAGTACTTCTATTTTATACAGTCTAAGGCTTGGTAAGCCTTTTATTAATTTTAAAATTAATATAAATGTAGTAGAAGAGATTAATTTTAAAATTAATATAAATGTAGTAGAAGAAAATACAAGTTTAGTAGTTGGGCTCATTTTGTCCCACATACTAGATCAGGGTTCGAATTCCTTCGAGTGTATTCTATCTTTTCTTGTTTTATTCCTTTATCATTTTCTCTTTATTTATTTTCCTTTTTCTATTTTTTCTTTTCTTTTTCATTTTCTCTTTTGTAAATTCATTTTTTAAAACCCACTTCATTTTCCTTTTTTTTCGTTTTTTATTTACTAGAGAAACTAACCATAGTAATAAGAGAAACTATGCAGAACTAATAAACAGTATTAGAAAAATTAATTTTGTTACCAAAAACTCATAAACCAATTAATACTATTGGGGTTTAGTTAATCTTTTGGGCGTCGAAAATCATTTACTAATTAATATTAGAAACTAGAACCCGTTTTTACTAATTTTTTCTAACTATTTGATATAGTTGTAAGAATCTAATAGCCAATGAAGAAGAAGAGATCATAAACCATACTGATTTACTTATATACAAGACATTCTGCTAAAATATAACCAAACTAGTTTTCAGAAAATCTTTTCAATTTCTTATAATTTACTTATATATAGGGTATTTTGTTAAAAATAAACCATATTAGTTTCCAGAAATCTTTGTAGGTTTCTATGATTTACCAACATATGGGATGTTTCATTGAAAATAAACTAAACTGATTTTCAGGAAACTTTTGTGGGTTGTGTGATTTACTTACATACAAGACATTATACTACACATAAAATAAACTGGTTCCTTAGAAACCATTTTAGTTTTCTGTAATTTACTTACAAATAGAACATTTTGCTAAAAGGAAACTAAACTAGTTTCCTGAAAATTTTTATAGTTTCATGTGATTTACTTATATAGAGGATATTTTGCAACACATAAACTAAATTGGTTTCATGTGATTTACTTATATATATGATATTATGCTAAAAAGAATCCAAATTGATTTCCTTAAAATGTTTCCAAGAATATAATAATAGAATATAATAAATTGAAAAGGGTGGGAAAACATGGAAAAAAGAAATTAAAGAGATTTGAGAAAGGTGGGAAAACAAGAAAAAAAAATTAAAGAGATAAAGAATATAATAATAAAAAGGTGTAAACTATAGAAAATAGAATATAATAAATTTAGAAAGGTAGACAAAAAATGAAAAAAAAAAAAGAATTAAAGAGATGTGATAAAGAATATAATAAACAAAAAGAAAAAGAAAAAAAAGAATAAATTAGTTTTCTCGAATTTTTTGTGATTTTTTGAGATTTACTTACATAGATGGTATTTTACTAAAAGAAAATAAAATTGATTTCATGGAAACTTTTGTGGTTTCTTAAAAATTTTGTAGTTTCATGTGATTTACTTACATACAGGAAATTGTGCTACGCATAAACTAAACTGGTATTTTGTGATGTATTTACATACATGACATTCTGCTAAAAAAAATCAAATTGGTTTCCTATTTTTTAGAAATATAATAAATTTATAAAGATGAGCAAAAAAAATCAAAAAAATGGATTGAAGAGATAGAGAATATAATGACAAAAAAAAAGGGCCTAAACTAGTAAAATGGAAAATAATAAATTTAGAAAGATGGGGAAAAAAATGAAAAAGAAATTAAAGAGATAAATAATTTAGGAACAAAAAAGAAAAAAATAAAAAAATAAAAAAGCATGAACTATGAAAATGGTGGTGTCCTAGTTTGAATTTGAGAAGGAGAAAAACAATTGGGGTCTAACCATTATGGCAACAAGTTTCTCATGAGTTATTGCAGTTTCTTTTAATGATAAAGTTATTTTAAAAAACTGTCAATATTTATAAGTTTGTCATCGCATCCTTCTGTACCCTGATTATAGAGAAACCGCCTCTTTTGGTTGTACAAAAATTAATACCTCTCTATTAGGTCGAATTTTCGTTATTTTTCCTCAAAAAATAGGTAAAAGTGTTCGAATCGCTTGAAAAATCCCGTATGGGTTGAATTCCTTTTTGGAGAGGTTTTGGATTTATTTAGAAAAACATCATTTTATGAAAATAATTATAAAAATATTATTTTTCTTTAAAATTAGTATTTTTCAAATGCATTTGAGGTAACAAGTCGAGTCATTAGAGATAACTAATCTGAAGTCACTTGACCGATTACCTTTAGTATCTTATTAATTAGTGAAAATTGATTATTTTCTAAATTTTTGTATAGTATTTTACTAAATAAATCCAGAATTTTCGGAAAAAAATTCTTATAACTAGGATTTTTCAATTTTTTTTTTGGAATTTTACCGTATAAAATCAAATTTCAACTTTGTAGAATGACTTAGGCTGTCAGAATATTAGTGACTGATAATTACTCTATTTTTAAACAGCTTATGGTTATAAATATAGTGAGTTTATTCATTCAAATATATATATATATATATATATATATAGTGAATTTACGTCAATGATATTGTGACAATCTTTGAAAAGTCATTTTGACCCAAATAGCTCATAGACAGGTCCATTTCCCAAACTCAATTTTTAGGCCTTTTAAATCGTACATTCGTATGGGCTTCTTAGCCGAATTGCCGAGTATTAGGTTTACAAAATTGACATTTTTCAAATACTATTGAAAATAGCTGAGTTTATCAAAAAATTGGCAAAATGGTCGAGTTAATCGAACAACCTAAAAGAAATTCTTTTTTGAATACCAGTTTAATAATGTTAGGAAAAAAATTATAGACTGAAAAATTTAACATGAAAATGATAGACTAACACATAGTAATTAATAAACTGATATAAAAAGGATACACTAATAAACAAAATTGACACACAAATATATACTGGTTTACTAATAAAATGGCTAAATGTCACCTAGGGTTCTCATCCTTTCCTCAGTGTATCGCTTATCTGCCCCCCTTTTTTTTTTTCCATAGTATTTAACTCCCCATTTTATCTATTTTGTATCAGATAGATCCCTTTTAAGCACTTCCATCAAGGATGTTGTCAAATGTCACACATAAAGCATGTGTTATTTTTGGGCAAGGGTATTAGATATAGTTTGGAACAAAAAAATTTGGAATAAAAAAACCCAATTCTCTCTTCCTTCTTCGATCTAACTTTGCCTTTGTGAATTCTCACTGCTAAGATATTGAACCCACTACTAAGACATTAAGCTAACTTTGCCTCGGGGAGAATATATATATATATATATATATATTTATATAATTCTTATATATGAATTTGATAGATGTTGTTTTCATGGTAGTAGAGTAGAATTTTTATCTCATTAGGTTGCAACTAAAAGAGGACATTAGCAAAATACAAACTTTTTTCTTAATTTTTTTATCTTTGGTGCAGAGACCGTAGGGGACCTAAACTTGGCCGGGGATTCCTCAACCTACCCCCATTTACATGGGGATAAGGAGGGAAATGGGAGGAAGTCATTCTCTTCCTTCCCCCTCCCCTCCCCCCCTTTTATCCGTAATTGGTAAAAGAATCTCACTGTTACAAAACAGAGGAAATTAAGTGCTTAAAAAATAAAATAAAATAAAGATCTAACTAATACACCAGAGAAAGGACGAGGACCACATGTGACATTTACCCTAATAAAATTGATCTACTAAAAACTAGTCATTTTGGAAAAATGATACTAAAAACATACATCTAGTGAGTGGGTCAAAAAAAATTACCATTTCTTGAAATAAGGTGAAAAAAAACGGACTTTTTTTTTTAATTATAAATACTTCATTTATTTTGACCATTAATAAAAAATTCTTGACATTTTTCAGATTTTCAGATTATTATTTAGGTGGATGACTATGAGCCGCTTGTGTGACATAATTACCCATCGTCACAGTTGTGTACCATAGTAGTCACCTATATATGGTCACTTGGTCATTGCCTCATTGGGTACGTGATCTAGTGATTTTACCATACTAATTGTTGATTAGAAAAATCAGAATATTTGAGATTTTCAATTTTATGTTTTTTTTTCATGTCGTACTCTGCTAAATTTGCGATTAAGATATCCAAAATAGGAATTTTCTTTTTCATTACAACCTTTTTGTTTGAAATTTTGAGAGCCCTCTGTCGACTGTTTCCTTCCCTGTAGCTGAGGGTAAAGAAAATGTGGTACTTTTCTTTTACACATACATAAAATATGTAAGAATAGTCAACCGAATGTTCTAATAACGTATACATACAGTTGCTCCTTTTTAATTTTCTCGTGTAAATTCGTGGAAATTTCAATTACATACGGTGGACAAAGTATTTTTATTAAGTGTTTTGGATTCTAAATTTTATATAGTTTGCTTGGCTTATAAGTTAAGAGACATAAAAGAGAAGAAACCAAAATTCTAATGTCATTTTTATGTGAAAGGCAATAAAAAAATCAAATCGATCCATAATCATATCACAAACTCACATTGTGATGATGCAACTATGCAAATGGGAATCAACTATCAAGGCGATGGAACCCTAAGGACGTATTATGTTAAACTAACTTCAACTACAACTTAAAAGCTAAGTATGCAGGACTTATCTATTCCATGATGATGCCATAAATTTAAATAATTAATTAATTAATTAACGTGTTACTAGTTAAAAAAAATGGCAATAAGTTGACTGACTAGTAAACTTTGGTTTTAAAAAATATAATATTTTCTTCTTCTTCTAGAAAGTACTACAATGTTATGCTTGTAATATTTATTTTTGTGCCCTATTAGAATATTGTTTCAGTTGTTGACCTAATGTATAACAACTTCCTAGCACTTATTATACCCAGAAAATCAATAGTTCAAGAGTGATAGCTGATTCTAGATCAACTTTTCTTCGGCTCATTGTAAATTGACTAGGTCTAGAGAACATATGTATCATGGTCAACTATGACCAAGATAGGAGTAGAAGGCAAGGAAGGCTAAAAATCTAAAGAAGCAAGTTTTTATTTTTTAAAAAAATATTTTAAATCCATATATAGAGGAAATATTAATTAAATATCTAAAGGAAAATCACGAAAATAACTTGGGTTTGACAATTGGAAGGACCTCGTGGTATATGAATTTCTTCTAAAGTTGTCCATATACCCGATCACTTGTATGGTAGTAGTATTTGATGATTGTTATCGTGTGACACCCTTATGCAATATTTTCTTCCCTTTCTTTCTATATGGTAAAATAAAAAGAGGACAAACAAGTAAGTTTAAGTAATAATGGCGATATTGCTTGTCTCAAGGATGTGCAAAGTGCAAACCATTTCTATTATTTGACGTATTCAATGACCAATAAATGACATTAATCTTTACTTTATTTAGTTTATCCTAGTCATAGGAGCTTTTCTTTTTAGATGTATCAACGAAATGTTAAATAACAACTATACCCTTCAATCATTTTGAAAAATCTAATAAAGCGTGGAATATGCTTGTTGCCCGTAAAAGAGACACATATTATAAACTAGAGGGAAAAGCACAAGTTTTTGCCTTAGAATTTACTACTTTACCGTTGACTCCTTTATTGTCCATCTTCTTTCGAATTCAAGTGCAAGATCCAATTATATGATACTTATTATTTTGTCTTGGTATTGCATACACTTGATTAATTAAACTCTTTCAAATGAGGATGTACATAATAATTTTTTAATCAAATCACTGCCATCAACAGAAGGATATGGTATCATACTAACATTTGACTCGGTTTATCCATCTTTGAGATATTATATTTATTCAGTGATACATTTTTTTTGAAGGACTTTAATGATAAATTTTGAGTATATTATTATCCTATGCAGATCGAGTTTTTATTTTTATTATTATTTTAGCCATGTACATTGAATTGGTTAAATTTTTGGGGGACAAATAATGGTCTGAATTAGTTTTTTTAAAAAAATAAAGAAAAAAAGATTGTCACGTTCTATAAGAATTAAGAATGAACAAAAACTTTGTTAATGACCAAGTCCACCATATCCCGTAAGTTTTGTTGTACATTTAGGCCATTTCATCTTCTTAATTTATATTTTTATGCTACTCCAAAAAAAATAGATTATATTTTTACGCTAGGCCTTAACAGATGTAATTTTCAAAAATCAAACATAATCCATTTTTTTCAATAAAAAACATAATCCAAGCTAATATTTTCATTCCTTTCTTTTTCTTTTTTAAAGTACGCGGGATATCTAATATTAAAAAAAAAAATGATGAGAACGTGGACTTCGATTTTTCTTTCGTTAACAATATTAATTATGGCTAGTAAATATGAAAGCAAGAAAGAAAATGATTTATGAAATGACAAAATACCCCCGGGGCAGAGAACCTATAACCGCCAAACGGTAAAAGCGTACTAGAAGAATCTCCCTCTCTTCCGGACGGAGTCTCTCATATCTCTCCTCACCTCACTGAGTTGCGTGCAAATTTATAAAGAAGCGTCCACTGCAAGAAATCTCTCCACTTTTCTTTTTTCCTTTTAATCATTTTCTCTTTTATACATGTATATATATATATATATATATAAATATTTATAGATTGCCAACTCTTGTGGTTAATCCTCTGATCTGATTCTCATCAATCAAGGCCTTGTTCTTCTAAGAATTTATCTCATTCTTTTTCTTCTCCTCTCCTCTTCTCTCGCAGAATCGCGGCTCCTTCTTCCAGACGATTCATACCCATTCCATCTAAAGAATCTCGATTTTTATCCATTTTTCACTTTTTTTTTTTCATATATAATATTTTTCTCCTGATCGATCATTGTTTTTTTTCCTCTTTAAGTCGTTTCGATTATCTTCAGTCCCGATCTTTGAATCCCTTGCATGGACAAAATCCATTCTTTTCGATCATTTACTGAAAGATAAAGCCATCTCGATTTGTTCTACTCTTCTTTATTACAGGTATACTTATATATATATATATATATATATATACACACACACACACATTGATGTACTTATAGAAACTTGCTTTTTCATATTCTGATGGTTTAATTATAGGAAATTTTGAAAGTTGCAGAGTTTAGTGGAGAAGAGATATATTAAAGAATGTTGGGAGAGTTAATTTCCAGAATTCTTGTGTAAGTTTCACCAATCTATTTTTTTCTTAATTTATTTTTGTTAATTTTGGTTTCTTTTTAGTCTTCATTTTATTTAATTCTTAATCTAGTTTAGACTAATCTTGACGGTTTTTTTTTTTAATAATTTTTTATAGGATGATTTTTGGGTATGCATACCCTGCATTTGAGTGTTACAAAGCGGTGGAAAATAACAGAGCGGGGATTGAAGAACTGCGATTTTGGTGTCAATATTGGTAAGAACTCTTTTAGTCTCATCATTGATGAATTTCAAAATCTTTTCTTTTTCTTTTTTTGGGTTTAAATTCTTAATGTTATCGTGGATTTTTCTATCTGTCTTCTTAATTTTTCTGAGTTTTAATGAGTTGTAGAAAATAATAATAATTCGGAAACAGCTTAAGATTTGGTCAAATGTAACCAGGATTTGATTTTGGCAAACAATTAAATTTTGACAAAGTCGGCATTGGACATGGCATCTTCTAAGGGGGATAAGTTAAGACTTTCATTAGCTACGTAATTAATTCGAATTTTTATGCCTTTAATTATATTATTTCCTTTGCTTATGAGTGTAAGCAACTAGGGGGTAAGAATGGATTAGAAAGCTTTTGGGAATTGTATTGCTCATGGGTTAAACAACTATAAATGGAATGAATCTTTTAGCAAATAATGGATGACAACGATTTTAATAATTTCCCTCGGACAAAACTCATGTGATTAGTATGTATATTTGGTACAACGACCCGCAGAAAAACGATAAAGATTTTTATTTTTGGCCCCATCAAATAAACGTATGAGTAACTTTTTTTCAATTTTTCAAAAACTAGGTGTAATTATCTGTCACATATCTTAATATACTGCACTAAACGACATCAATCTATGATTTGGGCCTGTTGAAATCAGAGTTGCCCAGTTTGCGAATTTTGATTTTAAAATGGAATTTTTTTTGCAGGATTCTTGTAGCGATTCTATCAGTGCTAGAGAGAGTTGGAGACGCATTCATTTCATGGTATATATATATATATATCTATATACTTCTGAAGCATGTATAATAAGCTTTGTTTGTGTTTAAATTGTTGGATAACTGATAATGAACTTTTTCTGAAGGTTACCCATGTATGGAGAGCTTAAGCTGGCCCTTTTCATCTATCTTTGGTATCCAAAAACCAAGGTACAAAAATTGCTTGTAGAGAAGGGAATTCTCGTATGGTTTAGAATGACTTAAGTTTGATAACAATAATTATGTCTTTTCTTCTGGTAGGGAACTGATTATGTCTACGATGCCATATTACGGCCTTATGTAGCAAAGCATGAAATAGACATTGACCACAAATTACTAGAGTGGAGAGCAAGGGCCTGGGATTTGGCCCTTTTCTACTGGAAAAACTGCACAGAACTTGGGCAGTCTGCATTCTTCCAAGTCATACATTACGTGGCTTCTCAGTCTGGAAGGTCTGGTGGCAACAGTGGTAGTGAGGTACATTTTTTCTGGTCATTTTTATTTAATTCTCATTCTCATTTTCATTCTTAATTCTTTCTGCAAGTTTCATACCAGGTAAAACTAATTCGTGGTATAGAAACTAGGAACACTAGTTACTTGGCCACATCATAGAATCCACTCACGGATTACTCTTGAGAATTAATTGTTGCCTAACTAGGCGGACAGAATAATCACGACTTAAGAATTTCTTCTACTCTCTCATTCCAATCCCCATGATCTTGCCAAGAATCATTGATAAAGTCTCAAGATAACATTTCTAAACACCAATTAGTCCCAAACTGTAAAAATAATGCAACATATCATGCAATATAGACTGAAAGTTACACATACAAATCTGAACCATAGATTTGATTCTTAGAAAATCACTAACCAAGTTAAACACTATTGCAGAGGACAACCAACCGTGCCATATCTGAGACAACCAAGTCCAAGATTGTTCAACTTCGACCCCCCAAAGAAACAGAATATGTACATATTGATGAAGCTTCCTTTGCCGAGCCTGCTCTGAAACAAGATGGTGTTGCTAACCCAGAAGGCGGTATCCTCAACCAAGCTCGCCAAAGGCTCAGACGCTTCAAACCACTCAATTAAGATTTAATACACAAATTTGTAGGCACTATCCTCAACCAAGCTCGCCAAAGGCCCAGNTTTATAAAAATTTGACTTCTTTTAGATGAAATATTCACCAGAGAACACATACCCACCAAAAAAAAGAGTACAGAAAAATTTGGAATATATGAACAGAAAATGAGAGAGATATCCCAGAAGAGACTACATTACATCACATTAGCTACCGTTATGTGGGTGTACGGACGCGGAGGTAACGGAGAATCCGAGCAACGGCTCTGGTTAGAGTAGGAATGACGTGTCGGCTGATGAAGCCGAGACAGGACGTGACTGGGTTCTGGGCGGCGGAGAGGCGAACCCAGAGGCGGCTGAGGAAGTGGGCCCCATCGGAGCTGGGAGAGGACGACATGGGCTGGAGGTAGGCCCAGGCGGCCTGCTTGACGAGCCGGTTCCGGATGGAGATCTCGTAGCCGGAGTTAGCGGCAGAGGCGGCGGTCGGAGAGTTGATTCCGGCGCCGGATATGGAAGAGGGTATGAGGTCCTTCAGAGAAGTGTAGGAAAGAGAAGAAGGGGGGGAGGTCTTGAAGGAGATGAGCACGAAGTCCAGCGTTGGCGGCGGTGGCCGTGAGGCGGCTGAGCCGTTTTGGATGGGGAAGCTGGAGCTGTGGCGGGGCTTGGCGGTGACGGTGGGAAGAGAGAGCCTAGTGGGGACCACTGAAGTGGCAATGGAGTTTCGACGGCGGAGATTCGATAATGGGAGCTCGGCGGAGTCGTCCATGGTGGTCTCTATTTATTTAATTATTTTTTTCGAGAAGAAAAGTAAAGCCAAAGAAAATATAATAGTGCGAACGAGCCACCGAGGAGAGCGAGGGAGAGATTCCTTAGAAGAGAGACGCCATTATTGACTTTGGGCTTTTGTTTTTGCAAATTATATTTATGTTACTTTGGCTATTTGCCTACATACATTTGTTGAATGTTGTCTCTATCCTCCTCTTTTGTTTTATTCTATTCTATTTTTTATCATATTTAACTGAAAGAAGGAGGGTCAGAAATTGCCTTTTACACACGTGCCTCTCAAATTTTCAATGCACATTTCCAAGAAGGTTCCACGGATCTCAACTGGGCTTAAGCTGATAACTTTGACAATTTCAGTAGTAATGTAATGCTGGTAACATTAGTGACTGGTAGTTTGAACATGTTTAATCAAAATATTAACTACATGGGATAAGAGTAGGATTAAGCCTATGCTTTAGTGTATGACGGAAGACCTCTTAATTAAATCTGTTAAATGTCATGGAAGGCAACTGTAAGATCAAAATCATTTACATTAGTTCATATCTTTAATTTTTGGATTTAAGCAATTATTTATATGCTGAACATGAATTAGGATAGTCATTTTCGAAGTAGGATCTTGGGCGATTGACATCTCAAATAATTTTCATGGAAAAGATGAATATTAGTTTTAGAGCTGTTATTTTATTTTATTTTATATTGTTTAACTAATACCAACCGTTTGCTCCTCCTTTAATTAAGTTCCTTAAAGATTTGCTATTCAATGAGCCCTGCACCGTTTTCTTTTTTTAACCAGAAAAGGACGGATTAATCGTCTTAAATTGAACTATTTTGTTCTTGTAATTTAATTAATGGATTTTTTAATGTTCAGATACAAGAATAGCTTTTCTTCATGTTGTCGTATAACTTAACAAATTAAAGGGACCAGAGAAATGTAAGCCCATTGCATGGTTAATGTTAGCCATTTGTTCTTAGTTCTTGTACGGTTTCTACATTTGATTCTAATTACAATGGGAATGAGACAATCCACTCCCACAAAATAGAGCAGAAAAAGACAGAATGCTGATCTTTATTATTATTATTTTTTTGGTTGGGAATCAGTCTTTACTCTTTTGATATTTATGAACAGTAAATGTAGTCAAGTGTTTCAAACGGGTAAAATTGAGTGGCTTAGACCCACTCGCCACATCTCCCCGCTCCTCGTGTCTATGTTTGATAAGAGGGTGGGGAAGGGTAGGGAAAAATGGATGGAGAAAATTGAGATGGAGTTTTTTTTTTTTTTTTTTCCTCTTCTCCTAAAATGAAGAAAAAATTAGAATGAAAGAAAAAATTTTGTTAGTGCATAAATTATAACATATAAATAATAACAACATGCAATATATATAAGGTTGCGAACGTCTATAATGTTACTAAATTTATTATGCTCCAATCTTGAACAGAATTTCGGCAGTACTTCCAAACAAGTATTCCTGCAAACAAAAGTTTGTTAACGGTCGAGGACTATGTACCACATAAAGTCCTTAAAACTAATTCGCTCCCTCCACTAGAATGCTTGGGGATTTTGCAAGCGACAATTTCCCAAGATACAATGACCAAGAGCAGCAAATGAAGCACTAATACCTCTGCTCTACAAACTAGATTATAACGAACTCCAGCACACTAAGAGATCTAGCTACGAAATTTCTAAATTCTCTAAAAACTATAGCTAGAAAAACTGAAGAACTAAAAACACTTGAAGAATAGAGAAATTTGAGAGAGAGAGAGAGAGAGTGCGCTAAAGAGAAACTAGAGAGAAGCTTCTGTTTTTTCAGTGTGTTGAAATGAGAGGAAGAGCTCTCCTTTTATAGGCTCTAAAGGGAATTCTACCATAAAATCAATCCATAATGCCAAAACGTTTTTGGCACTTTTTCCAATTAAATTCAATAGCCATTAACATGGTTGTTACACATGCTAGCCATAATCATGATGTTAAAAGTTTTGCATCCAAAATGTTTCTGATGGTAGTTTCATGTACTAGGCAGCATAATAGTCAAAAAAGAAAGAGAAATCATACTGGGCTACAACAAAAAGTTGGGCTTGCTATGGTCCAAGTTTCGGCCTAGCATTCGTATCCGCAGGTGCAGGCATACACGATCCGATGCAAATTCAGGCCCAACCCCGAAAATTTGCACCCCCCTGTGCGCGCCTGAGAGAGCATCTATGATAGTTATTCTTACCACCATCACAAAACAAGGTTTGATATAAATCACTTGCACCATGCCGACCAATGTGGGACTCCAAGATTTTTCTTTCATTTTTTCTATTTCAATGGTACATTTTTGAATAACAATTTCTCATTCATCTGTGTACCATTTTGAGCGTGTGAATATACGAAATCGATGTCCTTACGGAGGAGAACAAAAATTCACCAAGACCTTTCATCAACAAGATATGGATCCCACTCAATTTTTAGCTTCAACATAGTTCATGAAAATGGATTCTTTAACACAAACTTGGACTTTCAAAAATACATATACTTTTAAGCTCAAGATAGTCCTAAAATCTTAACCCAATTCTAAGCCCATTTTCCAACATAAATAAGTTCAATTACTAAATTATTTTTGTAGATTTATCTTTAAAAAATAATAACATAAAGGTAAAATAGTCATTTAAATTAAATTATTTTTTTTTCTACGTACCAAATAACTACAGAGGAAAGACATTTTTCTCTCTATTCTAGATATTTTCTTTCCCGTCTATTTTACTACCTCATTTTTATTTTTATTTTTTGTCTTCAATTATTATTATTGTTGAGGAGAGTCTTAGAATGTCTTATGATAGGTTGGTATTGCCAAACTACTTGCGATTTCAACTCTACGTATAAATTAGAAACCCCCAGGGAAAATTGGTTCCTTGGTAATTTTGTACCACCATATATAAAGAGAAACAAAAATGAAAAAAGAGATTCCGAAATTAGGAAATTTATTTAAGGCCGTGGCCGTGTGTATAAATAAACTCGTAGCAGAATTAAACGATACGATTGGATGAAAAGTTCACAATTTATTATTCAAACTTATATATTCTATAGTCCAAAAGAATTTATATATTATGATTTTTTTTTTTACCTGGTGTATAAATGTAATCTCATGTGGAGTAATTACGTGGCTGACGGCTAGCTAGATTTTCCTAAGCAAATTACACGTTTTTTTCATTTCATTCTTTTTTTTTTTCGCTAAAAACAAAATTATACGACCTACAATACGGTCCGCACCTTGACGCAAAATACTATAGATAGAAAATGGTAAAAAATGGGATATCAAAATTTTTCCCCCAAAAAAACTTACACTAATGAAAATAGTATCATTTTTAACCACATAAGTTTAAATTATGTGGTCTCATTTTAAAAAAATGATTGAAATGAAATGTCCCTTATGTGGTATAAATTCTTTGTATAAAACATTAGTTTTGCTAGGCTTACCCGATATAAAAAAAAATCGTATTTACTAACATCTCGGTTAGTGTATACAATTTTGATGTTAATCACGGCCAATTTCAAGAAAAAGAATACGAAAAATACGATTTAAATATCATTATTATTATTATTATTATTGTGGAGCCCATTTCTAGATTACGTACCACGTAGACGATTATATGGCAGAACAGGTCACGAGGGGTGCACGTCATCCGTCACGTGTACAGAGTGACCATTTAAAAGCCACGTGAGTTGCACGTTATACCATATAAGCCCGTGGGCTGTCAGGGGCCAGGGCCAAATCCATTCCAGACCCTGGACCGGTTCGGCCTAGCTCATTTCCTACCTCGATGGCTGGGGGTCAGGAGGCTCGAGTAGGAGCGCGCTATTCCAGACCCAGACAGGACATTTAATGCGATCCTGAGTAGGAGCGCGCATTGGGCAAACCGTCCTGAAAAAACGGCGGTTTGTCAAAGTCTCCTCCCTGACAGGCTCGAGCCATAAGAGACGGCGAAAACTAGGCCACGACGATGCAGGGATAATCACGGTAATTATGGCTCGTGATCTCTGGAGTAAGTCCTGATGAGAAAAGGTACTCAGTCCTGGAATTGAAAACCATGAGGTTCACAGTTCTAAGACTATATATATGAGCCATGCGTCCCCGAAAAGGGAAGAGGCATGTACGCATATAAAAAGAAATATTTATAAGTTTATGAGCAAGAGACAAAAATATACTCATAAAAAGAAAAACTAAATCTTTGCTACCCTGAATCAAAGATAAATAACTAACTTAAGCATCGGAGAGTCTTTGCAAGTGGCCTCTCCCGCCACTCCGACCCTGCTTGAAGTCAAAAGCTCTTTGGAATAGCAAGGATACATGGACAGTTGGAAGATACAACATCAGCAATTCAGAGACACGTGGATAGCTGGTGAAAACTGATCCAACAGTTTGGCACTGTCTGTGGGAAACCATTGAGCGTGAAAAAAAGAGTAAGAGTCTCACGATCGCGCTCTCCCCGAACAAAAGGCCATACAATGTCGGATGGCACATTCGAGAATGACAACCAGGAGCACATGTCCCGACGCTGAAGGGAGCTCCCGGGAAGCACAACCAGGTCTGGAACAAAAGCTAGACCAGATGCTCGTCGCCCTAGTAGAAGCAAACCAGAAGGCAGAGATTGCCCACGAGGTCTCCTGAGTTTAAAAGATGAAATCGCAGAAGTGCGCAGAGATAACGCCCACCTCGAAGGGCTGCTGGCAAGCGAAGCTAGGAGTGAGCAAAGGAAAGACTTTGACGAAGAGGTCCAACAAGAGTCTGGGGGCCAACAGCCGAGGGAAGTTCCCGACCCATCCAGATCGCAGATGCAGGGAGAACGGCAAAGCCAGACGAGGCTCTTCTGACCCGGAGCGACGGAGGAACGCCCGGAAGGTGTGCTTCCCAACTAGAAGCAAGAAATGATGGCAGAGCTGAGTAAGAGGCTCGGGGCCCATCACAGCCAGACCCCCGATGATTTGGCAGAGCAAACTGTGCGAGGGATCAACTAGATGGCCTTCGCCGACTGGATCCAGATGGAGCCCAAGCCGAGAGACTTCACAACCCTGACCTTCAGGCCGTTCGAGGGGAAAACCGACCCCCTCGATCACATATATTACTTTCAACAGAAGATGGCCTTGGAAACCAGGGACGAGGCTGTGACCTGTAAAGTCTTCTCCACAATCCTGGCAGGACCGGCCCTATTATGGTTCATACAGCTCCCAGAGAAATCCATAAACGGGTTTGAAGATTTCTACAAACTTTTCTTAAAGTAGTACGCAGGTGCCCGGAGGTAGCAGAAAACCATGCGAGACCTCAACCGGTTGGAACAAGCCGCGAACGAGTCCCCGAGAGAATACCTGTCGCGTTTCCTAGAGGTGATGTCCCTAGTACACAACGCCAACTCGGTCCAAGCCGCAGGCTCGTTTGTCAGGAGCCTGCAACTAGGATCAATGCTATTGGACCATCTCCTTTTGAACGTTCCGTACGATATGGTAGACGTCCAGGTAAAGTCAGAAGGGATATTCAAGGTGCTGGAAAGTCGCCAGAAAATGCCCAAGGCCTCCGCCGCGATAACAATAGCACTGACATAAACCCCGACCCCGCAAGGGGTAAAGAGGCCCGTGCCGAACCAAGGGCCGACTTCGAAACAGGAAGCCCCCACCCAAGGCAGTCAAGAAGGTGGCAAGAGGAGGAAAGCGTCTCGTGACCCACTTCCGAAATACGAGCTCAATACGCTGATCGATGTGATCTACCTCTAAAATAGGGACGGGGGCATTTTCAAAGACCCGCCCAAGTCCGGCGTTCCTGAGCACATGAAAAATAGGAACAGGTACTGCCAATTTCACAAGGATCACGGGCACGACACCATCAACTGCCGCAACCTTTACGCGCAGGTTATGATGGCGATCCATGCTGGCAAGTTGAAACAGTACATGAAGATTGGCAGAATCCAGGCACAGGAAGATGCCACCATGCCCGAAAAAGGCAAGCAGACCAAGGCCTCTAGATCAGGATAGCAGGCCCTGAGGATAGTGCCGACCATCGTGGGCAGACCAGAGCCGACCCAGGGTCAGGAGGAGAAGGAAAAATGCCTCAAAAAGACCAAAGAAAGGGTAAAGTACCTGAAGAGGATGGGCCATTCCGTCAACCATTTGATGATAGGAGAAAGCTGCGCCTCTGCCGCCCCCATCGCCTTCACCCGGCAAGATTTGACTACGGTGCGCCTGCCTCACAATGATCCCTTGGTGATTAAGCTGCAGATCGACTCCGCATTGGTCGGAAGGGTCTTGATCGACGGTGGGAGCAGTGTCAATGTCCTGTTCCTCAGCATGTTCAAGAGCATGGGCCTGAATCGAAACGCGCTCAGGCCGACCTGTCAGCCGCTATTCGCTTTCGATAGTCTTAAGGTCATCCCCTTGGGCGTCATGACCCTGAAGGTCTGCGCTGCAGAGAGATGCTTGGACGTGGACTTCTTCGTTATCGACTGCCAGTCCTTCTTCAACGTCATCATCAGGAGAGAATGGATCCACGCCATGCATGGGGTCGCCTCCACCCTCCACCAAGTTTTAAGATGTCTATCAAGGGATGGTACCTATACGATAGACATCAAAGGAGACCAGGCTTCTGCGAGGAAATGTTTTTCAACCACCCTGAGGGGAGTCGATGCGAGCGCGAGCGCCTCGACGGGAGACAGATAGCATTCAAAGGACTGCCTGCCAGCATACATGAAGCGGATCGAAGAGGAGTCTGACGGGCCAGAATTTACGATCGAGGAGCTGGTAGCGGTCCTTGAAAGAGGCAGAACCGGTGAAGATAGTCTTAATCGGGGCCCTATTGCCCGTGGAAAAGAACGAGATGTTGGGGTTCCAAAGGCAGAACGAAGACGTCTTCGCGTGGTCCCACGACGACATGCTCAGGATAGACCCCGAGCACACCTGCCACTGGTTGAACATAGACCTCAATTTCCCTACGGTCAAGCAGAGACCCTGAAGGTTCGCCCAGGGAAAAACAGGGCGATCAACAAGGAGGGAGACATTACTGGAGAACGGCCTGATCATGGAATGTATATACCCGTGCTGGGTCTCCAACCTGGTGTTGGTGAAGAAGAAAAACGGCGACGACCATACTTGCATAGACTTCACCAACCTGAACAAGGCCTGCCCGAAGGATAGCTTCCCCTTGCCAAGGATCGACCAAATGGTAGATGCAACAGCAGGATTCGACAGGATGAGTTTCCTGGATGCCTACTTTGGATACAATGAGAACCCCATGTACGAGGAAGTTCAGATCCACACAACTTTTATTACGGAGCGTAGTCTGTACTGTTACAGATGCATGCCATTTGGTTTGAAGAACGTGGGGGAAACCTACCAGAGGCTCATGAACAAAATGTTTGCCATGCTGCTAGGAAAGACTATGGAAGTCTACATCAACGACATGGTCGTAAAGAGTAGAGAAGTTTCGGACCATCTGAGACATCTAGACAAATGTTTCTAGATTCTGAGGCAATATTGGATGCGTCTAAACTCCAAGAAATGTGCGTTCGGGGTGTCCTCTGGCCAGATCCTGGGGCACATCGTGAGTAGAAGGGGTATTGAGGCCAACTCGACCCAGTTGTCCTCGATCGCAGATGTGCAGGAACCCTCGACTATTCGGGAAGTCCAGCGCCTAGCCGGGAAGAGAGCCACTCTTAGCCGGTTCGTTTTCAAGATGTCTGACCGATGCAAGCCTTTCTTCCAGTGCCTAAAGAGAAGCTCCACTGTTGTCTGGGAGGAGGAGCAGGACAAAGCACTGACTGATCTCAAGCTGTACTTAAGTCATCCGCCTATCCTGGCTTCCTCAGTAGAGAGGGAGCGCCTATACGCTTATTTAACAGTGCCCAAAGTAGCGATCAGCGCCGTATTATTCATCGAGGAAGACAGCAAGCAGAAGCCGGTGTTTTATACAAGTCACATACTCCTGGAAGCCGAGACGCGATATAGTATGTCAGAGAAACTGGTCCTCGCTTTGGTCAACGCTAAGAAGAGACTCAGGCAATACTTTGAGACACACTCAGTCACCGTGTATACAGATTTTCCCATCTGGCAAATCTTGGCCAAGCCGGACCTATCGGGACGACTAACCAAGTGGGCCATCGAACTGGGGATATACGACATCGAGTATCGGCCTCAAGTGGTGAAGAAAGGGCAAGTCATGGCGGATTTCCTAGTGGAAATCAAATCCTTCGGCGAGCTGCATGACTCGCTTCAGACGTCTCAGCCTCGCCCCCCTTCAACCTGGACCCTATACACTGACGGATCCACGAATGCCTCGGGGTCAGGTATCGAGATAGTCCTGCAGACCTCAACAGGACTCAAAGTAGAGAAAGATTTGAGGCTTGGTTTCTAGGCAACGAACAACGAGGCGGAGTACGAGGCACTGCTGCAAGGCCTTAAACTGGCTCTGCACTTCGGAGTGGAGAGCATCGCAGTAAATACCGACTCGCAGTTGATCACAAGTCAGGTCAGGGGAGATTTCGGAGTAAAAGAGCCGAGATTACACAGGTACTTCTCCAAGGTAATGGGGGCAAAAGCCCGCTTTAGCAGTTTTAATATCGAACAAATTCACACGGAGATGAACCAGAAGGCCGACGAGCTAGCTAAGAGCGCGTCGTTCGGGAGAACGACCAGACACGCAGAGATTCTCCTAAAGGGCAAGAACATAAAGGACCCTTCGGAAACCCCCGCACGCCATGTATTTGCAACCGGCTCTGCAGACGAGGGGTGGATGAAACCCATCACCCAGTATTTGGCGTTAAGAAACCTGCCTGCGGACCCCCAAGAAGCAAGGTCGATCAGACTGAAGGCTGCTAGATACTCGATGGTGAGGGAACGACTGTATAGGAGATCGACAATGGGACCGATGCTACGGTATGTAGGTCCCGTCGCAGCGCAGAAACTGATGGAGAAAATCCACGAAGAAGCATGTAGCAATCACTCTGGTGGACGTAGCCTCGCCCACAAGGCTCTGACGGCTGAATACTTCTGGCCATACATGATGACCAAGGTGGCCCAATTTGTCAAGAAATGTGATAAGTGCCAGAGGTTCGCCCCTATGAAACGCCAACCCGCAGAGGAACTCCATTCGAACATAACTCCTTGGCCGTTTGCCAAATGGGGCCTGGACATCGTCTGAGAGCTCCCTAGAAGTCAAAGGGGAAGAAGGTACATCTTGCTAGCCACAGATTATTTCACCAAATGGGTAGAGGCTGAAGCCTACACGACCGTTAGTAAGGCAGACACAATTAACTTCATTTGGAAAAACATAATCTGTCGATACGGAATTCCGAAAGAGATACACGCTGATCATGGCACACAGTTCCAGAATGCTAAGTTTAAGGAACTGTGTGAGCTTTGTGATATAAGGCTCAGTTTCTCATCCGTGAACTACCCTCAGGGAAACGGCCAAGCAGAGGCAACGAACAAGGCCATATTTAGAAATATCAAAAAGAACTTGCAGGAGGCTAAAGGCAGGTGGTTAGAAGAGTTACCGGCCGTCGTGTGGGTCCATCGAACCACGAAGCAGAGGTCGACAGGAAGAACGCCATTCGCCAAGGTCTACAGGTCAGAGGCTATGATCCCAACCGAGATTGGCCTCCCGACCCTTCGCTCCGAAGTGGTAAGAGATGCTCCACTGAACGAGCAACAGCTAAACCACAACATAAACCTCCTGGAAGAAACGAGAAATATGTCCCTGGTCCACCTAGCCTCATATCACCAGCAGGCCAGGTCCTACTACGCAAAGAAGGTTAGCACTCGTCGATTTAATGCCGGGGATTGGGTCTTGAAGGTCAGAACAAGGAATTCCTCGAAGCTAGACTCCAACTGGGTTGGACCCTATGAGGTGATCAAAGCACTTGACAATGGCGCATATATCCTGAAAGAACTCAAGACCGGGAAGAGCCTATCGAACACGTGGAGCACTCAGCACTTGAAAAAGTATCACGTGTGAGACACATGTAAATGTTATAAGACCCATGTAAATGCTTATATTATTAAAAAGCTTAATTTCAAAACAGGTCAAGTTTTCTGCCACACGGATTTATCCTTTGGATTGCTATGGAAAAAGGGTCTACCCACAGTGGCAGACCCCACGCACTATTCGCGCAATCAACGATCGTACTATGGGAATAATGCTTGCAGATGGCCTGAGAAAACGTACGAACAGAAAAGAGCTGCGTAACCAAAAACTTGCCAGCAGACCTCGAAAACAATCGTACTATGGGAATCACATCGTGCAATATAAGGTTTGCTGATGGCCCGAGAAAACGTACGAAGAAGAAAGAGCCACGCAACCAGAATCTTGCCAACAGACCTCGAAAATGATCGTACTATGGGAATCATGTCGTGCAATAAAATGCTTGCCGATGGCCTGAGAAAACGTACGAAGAGGAAAGAGTTGCGCAACCAAAAACTTGCCAGCAGACCTCGAAAATGATTGTACTATGGGAATCACATCGTGCAATAAAAGGCTTGCCGATGGCCCGAGAAAACGTAGGAAGAGGAAAGAGCCATGCAACCAAAAAACTTGCCAGCCGGCCCCATCAAGAAGTGTGCTACAGGGATCACGTCGCTCGCCCACGACCCGTGAGAACGTGCGAAAGGCGATGGATCGCGTGGCGAAAACTTGCAGCCTGCCCTCAAAAGAAAGCAAGGACAGGGTCTACCCGTTGGAAGTAAACCCTCCCTAAGGAGCATCTTAGCTATACGAAAAGCAAAATGAAAATAAGGACAGGGTCTACCCGTTGGAAGTAGACTCTCCCTAAGGAGCATCTTAGCTATACGAAAAGCTAAAGGAAAATAGGGTCAAGGTCCACCCGTTGGAAGTAGACCCTTCTTAAGGAGCATCTTAGCTATACGAAAAGCTAAAGGAAAGCAGGGTTAGGGTCCACCCGTTGGAAGTAGACCCTCCCTAAGGAGCATCTCAGCTATACGAAAAGCTAAAGGAAAGCATGGGTCAGGGTCCACCCGTTGGAAGCAGACCCTCCCTAGAGAGCGTTTTAGTCGCGTGCGAGACAAAGGTAAGAGGGGTCAGGGTCTACCCGTTGGAAGCAGACCCTACCCAGAGAGCGGTTTAATTATGCGTGGACTGGGAATGAACAGAGTTAGAGCCTACCGTTGGAAGTAGTCCAGTACAAGACCAAGCACGAAGACAGAAGTCAAGACCAAACTCTGTTTATTATTTCCTAAAATACAAAATGCATGGTCGACAGGGACGCACACCCGGAAGCTCTACTTAGAAGAAGCAGGTCTTAGACGGACTCGCAGGGACACGTCGGAGTGGTAGCGCCCTGTTTGCTCCCATTGAGAGCCGAGCCTGGGCCTTTTCCTCTGCAGCGACGGGTCCAAACAGTGGTCAACCAACCCCTGGAGCTGGTTCCTGGCGTGTTCCCATTTGGGGTCAGAGAAGTCCAGCCATACGCGCGGGTCAAATTCTGCCAAGATAAATCATAACAGAGGTTATACATCCTCAAAACCAGATGAGCCAAAACTCACATCCCGATCTCCAGAGCTAATTTTGTCAATCATAGTACGAGGAGAATTTACTAAGAACTCGAAATCATATACGACCGAGTCAAACCCAAACACCGGCCGCACTGCCGACAAGGGAATAATGTCGTATATGATATCTGACCCTAATCCTAAATGCGGTCAGCAAAAAGAGTGAGAGAAGGAGATAAACTTGGGAAAATAACACGGTTTCTATTATTTAAACAGATGGTTATAACAAGGGTCAACTTTACAAGTGCACAGAGCAAGAAACCCTAATTACCTCCAGCCAGGGGAGTGCAGCCAGTTTCGGCACTTAGACCAGCTCCGGCAGAGGATGGCGTGCCAGGGTCGGAATCGTCGCTAAACAAAACGACCGCGTCAGACCCATCGCCAATTAAGGCCCCAAGATCAGGCTGACCACCAGGAACCTCCGAGGCTTGCTCTAGCGGATTGGAGGCGAGGACAATCTCCTTGGCAACAGAGGCGGATATAGAGGGCCCGTCTTTTTCTTCGTCGAGCATCTTCAGCACATCAGCAGGGTTCACGATGTTGATCTCTTCCCCTAGCCGCTGCATATAGTGCTCGACGGAATAATGGTCCCTCTCGATGCCTTTCTGCTCATCAAACTGGTTTGGCGTTATCATCTCTGCGTGACCTTCGAATTCCCTGTTCTCCCAGCCATACTTGTAGCTCTCTGCAGAAAGGATATCCACCTGCCTCTGGTACCTCGTCTTCAGTTTCTCCGTGTCCGCCAGTCTATCCCTCAGTGCCGCCAGCCTCAGCTTCGCTTGCCGCTGCGACAAGTCGACCAAAAGAGTGTTAATGTCGGCGAGGTCTTCGCCGTGCTTGCGAGACAACTCTGCATGAGCCCCCATCAATTTTTTGTGATCCAAGCAAAGATGTCGGTTTACCTCATTAGACCGATCGAGTCTGTGCTACAGGGAATGGGCCTCCAGTTTGGCTTTTGCCTCGGCTTTCCTAGCCTCTTTAGCATCATCGACGGCACTGTCACGAGCGATGAAAGCCAGCCCCATCTCTGCCCCCACGTTCTGCAGGTCTTGTTTCTTGACCCTGAGCTTATTTTGGGCCAGCCTGGTGGCCTCGGATTGAGCGAGCATGTCGGCCTCGGCCAACTTTGAAACTAGCTCCTCACACCTGACCCTCTCGACACTTAGAGCGTGAGCCACCGCGCTGCCGACCCTAGCCTCATCCAAGCTCCGATACAAGTCGAAGTTAGCTATCAACTTGGCAAGGGCGGCCTCGCTCCGCTCGGCCAGCGCAAAACGGGAGTTCAACTCCCCGGTCAGCTCCCTGACGCGAGAAGAATAGAATGACTGGACGGTGGCTAGCTGCAAGATACAAGAAAGGGAGGTCAGTGTTCAACAAGAATGCCGAAAAACATAGAGTTGGCGGCCAGACGAGCCAAACCTGCGCAATGTTAAGACCAGCGACGAGCTCAACGTTCTCCAAGGAGAGCGCCTCCAGCTCGAGCTCTGCAGCTGGACCCTCTCCTTGGGCATTGTCCGCATCTGAGGAACTCGACCCCACCCCGCCAACTGCGAGGACATCCTCTTCCCCCACCAGACACGCTCCCGTAGCTCTTTTCGACGCTCCCGAAACAGTGGTGGTGGGGATGGTAGAAAGCTGGGCGTCGCTGAGCGCACCTTCGGCGACAGCTGGGGGCGGCGCATCCTCGGCAGAAGACGCCACGGCGACTGCTGCTGCATCAGCAATTTCGGTTGCCACCCCTATTGGAGCCCCGCCTAAATGTGATTTTTCGGTCTTGTTTTGACCAATCCCCCATGACGGGCTACCGCGTGCGGACCTTCTCCTCCTCTGAGGGTCAGCGTGGCCCCGTCGTCATCGCTGTCGGAAGAAGGGGCAACCCTGCCCCTCTTTCCTACCAGGCCTTCCTTCTCCTTGGATAAGTCGGCCTCGTGACGCCGCTTTATTGGGACCGGGGGAGTGGAAGACAGCTGAGTCGGAGGTTTGCTTGCACCGGGAGAGGGGACCGCAGGTGCTTCATCCTTTGAAGACACCATAAGACGCCGACCAGCGGATACCTTAGAGCGAGCCTTGTGCGCAGTGGCACTCCCCTTGATTGGGGAAGGGTCTGCCGAAGGGCCTGCATCAGAACCTATAAAGAGCAAGCAACGTAGTTAGAACAAGGCTATTACCCGATCGACGGAGCTCCAGGATGCGAAAATGAACTCACCCTTAATCCTCTTGGGGAAGGCGGCTTCCTCTCTACGGAGCTTGACGCACTCCTCGGCCACGAGTCTCATGGCCTCTTTGAGCTAGTGGCTAGTCGGCGCCACTAGGTCGTAGGGACCCGCCAGCTGGCTTGAAGCCGTAACTTGACGACCCACCATGGCGATGCGACTCTGCTTATCCCAGCGGAACCGGTTCAAAGCCGGGGCGTCAAGCTGGCTCCGCAGATGCTTTGTGATGACCCAGGTATCCAGTGGGAAGGGAAGGTATGAGATCATCCTAGGCATCATATTCATCACCTGGGGGTTCAAGATTGCCGGGATGTGTTGGCAATCCCTAGGGGACCCAAAGATGACGATCCCCTCCAGCTCCTTGAGCCTCCCCGCCGACAATTGCAGCTTAAACCTGTTTTCTTCCGCAGAAGCTGCACAAGGAAAAATGTCATGAGCAATAATGGACGAGGTGAACGCATACCCAAAAATCACGACCTAGTACTTACTCTGCAGAAAAAACGAAGGAACTTGGAAGTGATCCTCATTCACCCAAGAAGAGCACCACGCCCCTCCAACGGCATACAGCCTAGAGTGGGAGTCCCATTGCTTGTCCGACCTCGGCAAGCCCCAGAAAATATGGCGTCCCGGGAGCGATTGGAGGTAGAAAGTGGGGTAGGAGCTCCTTTTGGGGATGAGGGTGAGCTTGTAGGCATAAAAGACCACCTCCAAGTCGATATGTATGTTATAGAGAACTGACGGGCGGGGAGCCCCATCAAGATCATGACCCTGTTAGCATTCGGCTGCATCAGGTGGATCCCCGTCAGAGTGAAGAACTGATGGATCAGGGGAGGGATGGGAAACCACAGCCATTCCAAATGTCTCCTCCCCAAAATGATAGAGTCCTCAGGGGCAGAGGGCCGAAAGTACCAATCTGCGGGACCCTCGACCGTTTGCAGTGTAACTCCGCCAGGGAAGTAGAACTGTCTCCTCAGCGAATCCAACTCCGAATCCACGACAGGGCAGAACTTCTGGTTTTGGTTCGCAGCCATCGTTCTGGATACGATCGAAAAGAGCAACAGTTTCTAATAAGGGGAGAAGTCGGAAACCCTAAGATTTTAGAAAACTAGAATGATTAGAGATTTTGGTTAAATAACAAACAAGCGTAAATGCGGTTTTTATATAAGGGGAGCCGAAAAGTTCCCCTTGAGGAGGAGCGGTGTGAGGAAGGCTGAAGCACAGGAATTTCAAAAATCTGAAAAGTCACAACATGGAATAGCGTCCGTCAGCTTCAGTAACTGGGGAGAAATAATGGTAAGGGGCCAAGTGTATCCCTCGGATTGGAGGACTAGAGACACGATTTCCCCACTTTATGGATGTGAATCCATCAACTAGGGAAATAGGTGCAGTTGTGGGGCTCGTTCCTAGATCACGTACCACGTGGACGATTACATAGCAGAACAGGTCACGAGGGGTGCACATCGTCCGTCACGTATCCAGAGTAACCATTTAAAAGTCACGCGAGTTGCACGTGATACCGTATGGGCCCGTGGGCTGTCAGGGGCCAGGGTCAAACCAGACCCTGGACCGGTTCGGCCCAACTCATTTCCTACCTCGACGGCTGGGTGTCAGGAGACTCGAGAGTCTTCTGCCAGAAGACCCCTGAGCGGTAGCGCGCTGTTCCAGACCCAGACAGGACATTTAATACGATCTTGAGTAGGAGCGCGCATTGGGCAAACCGTCTTGACAAAACGACGGTTTGTCAAAGTCTCGCCCCTGACAGGCTCGAACCATAGGAGACGGCAGAAACTAGGTCACGACGATGCAGGGAGAATCACGGTAATCACGGCCCGTGATCTCTGGAGTAAGTCCTGATGAGAAAAGGTACTCGTTCCTGGGATTGAGAACCATGAAGTTCACAATTCCAGAACTATATATATGAGCCATGCGTCCTCGAAAAAGGAAGAGGCATGTACGCATACAAAAAAAAATATTTATAAGTTTATGAGCAAGAGACAAAGATATACTCATAAAAAGAAAAACTAAATCTTTGCTACCCTGAATCTAAGATAAATAACTGACTTAAGCATCGGAGAGTCTTTGCAGGTGGCCTCCCCCGCCACTCTGACCCTGCTTGAAGTCAGAAGCTCTTTGGGATAACAAGGATACATGAACAGTTGGAAGATACAACATCAGCAATTCAGAGACACGTGGATAGCTGGTGAAAACCGATCTAACAATTACAATTTTTTATATCGTGGTTTGGAAAGCAAATATGAGCAGACAGTAACCATTTAACAAATGTCCAGGTATCAAACGTCAAAGACCGTCCAATATAACCAACCAAAATCTTAATTATACCCGTCAACCAAATCAGAATTTGATCATTAAACTACAAATTGATAATAAAAACAAAGAATACAATACTAGACATATCTGTTACCATATTTAAAAAGTCATTAACAGAGGGACCAAATCGTCAAATCATGTCGCTTACAAGAAAACTGCATGAAAGTGTTCTTACTGTGAGCCCCTCCAAGACGTTCCCAATATCGATCACTCGCAGAAATAGTGCAATTTCCTTTACTTGCTACTTTTCGGTGTGTGGACCTTGTGATCTTTAGGGTCGAATTTAGCATGTGGATTGGATATAACCAAATCCTTTTCCCACGGTCCCTCATTAGATGCAGGACTGAATCGTGCTAACCATTAGCCCGATTGACGTAACGCACACACTAATACATCAACCACTTGTTGCATGACCGCTACCTAAAATTATTTTAGATTTTCATCGTCAAATATGGTCTGTTTGGCAACATTTCTATTTTTCGTCAGTGAAAATGTCCTTAACATGTTTTGACAAAATCTCCATTATCCATTTCACTTTGGAAAACATAAACGTTCTTAAACAAACCCAAATACCGACGACCTATGTACAATAGCAATAGCCTCATCATAGAGACTAGTTGAGTAGCAAACCAAATTCTTCGGGAAAATAAGTACAGGGTTAGTTATTCTAGGTTTTGCTTCCCAAGGCAAGTATCACCAAGTTCTCAAACAATTTCTTATTATAAGGTCTTGATTATACAGGATCCCAAGTTCTGGAAATGCTACAGGAACATCGTGGGTATTTTTAATACAACAAAAACTCTTTCAACAAGCTGAGGGTCCAGTTGAATAGAGATGCATCTTTAAGCAAGGGAGCGAAATAAGCAAACAAATTAACGAAATAATTTGTTGCGACGATAATTTTATATCAAACACTTCTGGTGTACACCATTTCTTAGAAACAAAGGTTCAATTCAATCTTTAGGCCTATAAGGATCCATGCTGCTCACATGACAAATCAGTATCCCTGTCTTGCCACGTGTTTACCACAGCATTTACAGACCAGTTAGAGACTCCGTATTCCTGAACTTATCCCAACGCACACATCAAATAATGGAAATGCATGCACTGACATTATGCATCAAATTCAAGCTTCATTTTATGTGTAATTTGAGTGTGCTCCAGTATTATTCAGTGCACTCTACTCATTGCATACTGAAATATCGCCCTATGCCTTGAAGATAAGATTTCGATGCTTTATTATACCGCAGGGGTAAAAAATATTACCGGGCTGTACAGTATAAAATAGCCCCCCAGGTTTACCATATCCAGCAGCTTCATTCAAAAGTTTTAACCAGTGTTCATCAGGCAACCAGCTGGATTCTCCAAGTCATCCTTGATAAACACGAAAGGCCACTGATGTGTGCAGAGATGAGTTTCTTAATTTAGCAGCAGGAAAAGTAAAGTTCACCTTTGAGAGAAGTCGACAGTAGTGTTTGGTGGTACGTTGGTAATTCCTGACGGCGGGGTTTGGGGTCTGGGGGTACTAACATCAGGCATTCCAAAGTCTGGATGAAGCATATTTGCACCATCCCAGTCAACACCAGCTGTAATTGTTGTTAAGGAATTCAGCACCCATAAGTGAACCAAAAAAAAGGCATAGGAAGGAGGAGATAACATTGAAAGGAAAACAAAAAGCAGGATACAGTCTGTTCTCCACATATCTGTAATGCTAACTTCAGCATCAGATATAAGCCAGTAGTCTGCATCATTCTGATGTTAGCAACAAAGTCAGTTTTTCAAACAATTTATAGATTCAAGTATTCAACCATATAAATGTTGTGCCAAAGAATCTGAAAATATATTAGATATACAATTGATTGAAAACATCTATTATACGTGCCAGTTCAAACTTCTTACAAAAAGTCGAAGAAATTGATGCGTTAGCAACTTAGCATATCTGGTCAAACTATATAAATGCATGTTTCAAGATCCTTCCAGAATTCTTAAATACCTGATATTGTGTTATATTGTTTTCTTCTTCACTAACTTACCTATAGAAAAACATTAATCAGCATGGTTACACTTACATCCACATCAGAAGGAACAATCTTCATCATTCCCCCAGTAAACTCCTGTGAAGCGTTAATATCAGCGCACATTTGATGATCTTGTTGTTCCTGAGGTTCAATTTCCGTTCCAGTGCTCTCCACAGTGACCACTTCTGTCACTGTGGGTTCACTAGATCCCGAACTAGAAGCAATGGGAAAGTTCGCAGGTGGCTCAGCACCATTTACATCCTCAAACTTCTCTTCAAATTGACTACAAGTTAAGAAAGCAAAGGTTCAAAGGAATGTAGAAGAGAGGAAATATCATTAAAAAAAAGGTAAAGATACACCATGTTGTGTGGAATTTATTTGAGCAAAACAATTGAGGCAACATTACCTTACGAGGTAGACATCAATGGGACCCATTGTGCTTCTAAGAATGATCCTGTATCTCCTCTGTGGATAGTCAACAGCCTGGTGTATATTGAAAGGGTAAATCACTTAGCGCACCACAAATGATAAAATATGGCACATAATCTGTAAGAGCAACAGAAAGTTTATTCTCTTCAACTTACTTCATCAGGATCTGGGACTTCCAGGGTGGTTCCATGTGGAGCTTTAATTGCTATAAGGGTTTCATTCTGCCACAAAAATAAGGCATAGAAAGTTCAGCATATTATTTAGAACATCATGAAATCAGTCTTAGAAGAGGAATAAATAATAAAAGAACTAATATAAGTGGAATGCAATGAATAATAAGCTTACTTGGAAGCATGGCAAGCCCTTAATGTCTTCTTCAGTCACAAAAAGCCACCTAAGTAGTAGGAAGGCGTCAATACCATGAAAAAGATGTGCAGGCATTAACCAGTCATGCAATAGAAAATGTCATACAAATAAGGAAAAAAAAAATAGGACTTACTTTTGGTTAGTTTCATCTTCGCTCAAGTCCCTCAGTCTCTCCTGCATCTCTCTGCACCAGTGTTGAAGTATTTTAGTTAACCAACAGTATCAAATCAGCAACACTGATTGCTTAACAAAGTATATCAACCACATAAACCTTATTCGATCGTCTAATCTACGCTCTTCCAAGTTAAGGTTTTCAACTTCTGCCTGCACAAAACAACTACCACATAAGCCGTGATACCTTGTGTTTTGTTGACAATAAACAAGTTAATCTGACATACCTGTAATAAAGAAATGTCACCATCAACCTCCCCTGGTCTTGAAGCGCCAAGTCCCCTAATGAATCATTTTAAATCAGTACTTTCACAAGTCCCCTAATGAATCATTTAAAATCAGTACTTTCACAAGTCCTGTGTTTAGAAAATAAAAAAAGAAATAACATGATTCGCATATATTATGAACTGTCAAATATTACTTCCAACGAATTCTGTTCTTTAGCTTCTTCTCAATGAGACCTATGCCTTCCAGGACATTTGTTATGTCATATATCCGCCTCTTTTGCACCTGATTTTTAAAAAACTTTCAGTCAGTCTCCACTGAATACAGAAGTGCACATATTGAGACGGAGAAATGATTACCTCCAAAGTTTCTGCTGCTTTATTTAGGTCGAGAATGCCATCTTCTGCTTGCTTAATCAAATTGATAAACTTTTTTGTCAAAAGGCCTAGCCAAGACAATATTGTCACTACAATCTCCCTTGACAGCTTTAAAAGCTATATCAAATCAATGACATTCAAATATAAGGTATTCCAGAATTACCTAGAGAACTGTCATAGCGACAGCTGCCAGCTGGAGTTAAAGGAGAAGGAGAACCTGCAATACACCAGTAAATTCCAGTGAAATATTATCTAGTGACTGAGATATCCATTATTTCCAGTTAAATGGGGTGAAATTTGTTCAAGCGCATACTATGGAATTTACATTACAATGAAGGAATTCAACATAAATCTCCTCACCAGCATTTGACACAGGTGTCTGAGGCGCAGATTTATTGCCCTTCGAACCCTTTGACCTATTGTATGTCCTCCCCCCTTTAGCAGAAACTGGAGTTTGCATCGGACTGTTAACAACATTAATATATCCCGGACTGCTAGTCCAGTCACTACGATCAACTTCATTATTCTCTAGTGCATTCTTCCGCTTTAACAGCTGAAAAGCACCAATAAGCCATATAACTTCTAGTCAGTAATAGGAAATTTAAGTGAACAAGCAAATACTTAGTAAATGCACAACCATGCTGCCATTACGAAGAACGCAAAATGACAACTAGGTACGACTAGTCCTGCCGAAAGATCAACATACCAATTAACAAACGAGCAAGAATTTATATGAAGAAAACCACCATCTCAGTGAATATCATGCACAAATAACATGATTATCAAAGGCTCATATGCTACACATTTAAAGATAACATGTAGCAGAACTACAAATTAAGACACCGCCCACTTCCATAGTAGTATAGAATGATAAACCGAGTTCATAAACGGGGAAAGCTAGCGACTAGCGAAGCAAGAAACTGCTTGGTCAAAAAAATTGACTTAGACCAATTAGAAGAGGATTATCATCATATATGCGAACGGAACACCAATCTCAAATTCTAAGCTCATGCGGCTAAACATACGCACAATTGAAATAGAATCAACCAAAATGCCTCAAAATCACAACACATACTTCATTACCAAGCACCACATTGTTTCCCATCTCAACAAAACCCTAAACACTCAACCAAAAAAACGCGAATGGAGATCCAAACACCAGCACCAGAGTCATTTCCACACCACCATTCATCATAATTACCATCAAAACACCAAATGCTCGCACCAAACTCCATATAACAACAATAAACCGAAACAAAAACACACACACGCACAAAAACATCCAAAATCACAAGCCTCACAGGGGATCGGACGACAATAGCCTCGGGCTCCTGATCAGCAGCTCTGCGAGCATCGCCGGAGAATCGGTGATAATCATCAGGAGGAACGAAAGGCGGCTTCGTCGACGTAAACGCGAGGTGCCTTCTCAACGGCGGCACGATCTGGGCGGCGCCACCGGAAGCCACAGGCGGCGGCAGCGGAGCAGGACGGCTCGGAGCTCGACCGCCGCCGGACATGGAGGATTTTGACCACCCCGATGAAGAAATGGAGGGCCAGCGATTGACCGCCAAGACGATCTAGAGACAGCAGGAGAGGAGTTAGGGTTTGGTGGAACCTAGGGGGGGTTCGGAAGTAGAAGAAGAAGAAGAAGGTGGAGTTTTAGGGTGTAGAAAGCGTGGGAAATGGGATCTAAGGGTTTTAGAGAGAGAAAGTGGAGGTTTCTAGAGAGAGGAGGAGGCGTTAGAGGGAAAGTGAGAGTCTTAGTCTGGTTTTTGTTTATTTTGGTGGGTTTGGGTATTTTGGGTGAGAGCAGAAAACGAGGGAAGGAGGGAATTTTAGTTCGGATAGATGTGGAGGGAACCACAGCGGAACTAAATTAGTTTTTTCCCCGCTTTTCTATTTTCCATCCCTCTATTTATACTTTTTTTGTGTTGTGACCCCTGTGTTCCTTATTCTTTGTCTTTTTCACTAATTTCCAAAATCTATTAATAATTATTAGCAACAAAATTCAAGTTCTTTTGTTTTTTTTTTTTAATAAATGAACTAATTTGGTTGGAAAAGAAAACTCGACGGCCTATTGTCTCTAATAATTAAAGAATTTCAAATTAATGAAACTAATATTTCTTTTCAAAAGAAAAATATTAGCAATAAATAAAATTATAACCATTTTTTCGTCTAAAATTCTAAACCTAATTATGTATTGTCTCTAATAATTAAAGAATTTCAAATTAATGAAACTAATATTTCTTTTCAAAAGAAAAATATTAGCAATAAATAAAATTATAACCATTTTTTCGTCTAAAATTCTAAACCTAATTATGTTTTGTAGGAGGGAAAAGTAGGAAGAATAAGAAAGATAGCGAGAAGTGGGGTTATATAATAGGAAGAAATTTTATAAAAGAAGAGATTTGGCCATAGATTTCAAATCCTAGGTTTAACCAATTCTTAATCCATTCTAAATTCTAAAGATTTTAAGAGAGAATTTAGCAATCAAGTGGTAGGGTTATCTTCTTTCTTTCTCCTCGTGCCAAATGCAATTAGAGAAAAATAATATAGCTTTCCTTCGTCGACATAGTTTTTCTTCCTCTCTTCTCGTTCTTTGGGTAACGTAGCTCTCACTTCTTCTAGCATGCCACATATAGTGTTAATATAATTTGATGTAAATAACAGTTAGGTAATATATCACGGGGAAATCATATAATAGGCATTGAAACAAAAAATTTAACTAATATGATTATACAAGATTTGGTAAATGACAATTGTGAACATGGAATAAATATTATTATAATTAATCCTAAATATGGTCTATTTGCAAAATTGAAAATATTATGTTTTAATGTAAGTGTAAATAGTTTCTTTCTTTCTTATTTAAAATTATAAAAAAAAAAAACCTTCTTTCTCTTACTCACATTATTCATATGGATCGTTAGTGAAGCAAATAATTGAACTCAAATCTTTTATAAGTATCTCAATTCATATCAAACTAATAAATAAAAGACACATTGTGTTGAATATTTGAAAGAGTTCTTCAAATTTAGAATTTCATTTTTAATTTTTTATGATAATGTTATTAGGGTTTATGTATATTTTGGGTATTTGCTGAATTAATAAAATGACATTTTTCTATTTGAATTTGTGCATAATTGGTATGTCATTAAATATCAGAAAATCTCTGATTTTTTTATGTGATCATAAATTTAGCATATAAGTGTTATATATATGAGGATTAAATTTATGGATAATAAACTAAATATAGTCCGTAATAATTAATTAAAGTTTGGGATATTTAATTAAATANATATGGAATCCATTCCTTCTATTAGGAAGCTAGAAAGATGATTCCCTTGTGTATTGATTCAGGACTTGAACAGTTTGAGTACTCAATTTATAATAGATTTATAAATTAATTGTTCATTAGAGAATCAACAGTACATAAGGATAAAGATGTAATTGGAGAGGTAAACGGAATATAACTTAGCTCTAATTATGAATTATCTATGAAGGATTGAACTACATGTAATGATTAAATCAATAGACTCCTCGTTATTTTCGGAGTAAATTAATTCTATAATTTCAAGAGTGCAATTCCAGATTTTTAGCAGAGTAATACTAGAATTAATACCACCAGCAGGACAGGTCCAACTACGCAAAGAAGGCTAGCATTCGTCGATTTAACGCCGAGGATTGAGTCTTGAAGGTCAGAATAAGGAATTCCTCGAAGCTAGACTCCAATTAGGTTGGACCCTATGAGGTGATCAAAGCACTTGACAATGGTGCGTATGTCCTGAAAGAATTCAAGACTAGAAAGAGCCTACCGAATACGTGGAACGCTCAGCACTTGAAAAAATATCACATGTGAGACACATGTAAATGTTGTAAGACCTATGTAAATGCTTATATTATTAAAAAGCTTAATTCCAAAACAGGTCAAGTTTTCTACCACACAGATTTATCCTTTGGATTGCTATGGAAAAGGGTCTTCCCACAATGGCAGACCCCACGCACACTATTTGCGCAATCAAAAATCGTACAGATGAGAATCACATCGTGCAGTAAAATACTAGCCGATGGCCCGAGAAAACGTACGAAGAGGAAAGAACTGCGCAACCAAAAATTTGCCAGCAGACCTCGAAAACGATCGTACTATGAGAATCATATCGTGCAATAAAATGCTAGCCGATGGCCTGAGAAAACGTACGAAGAGGAAAGAGCTGCGCAACCAAAAACTTGCCAGCAGACCTCGAAACGATCGTACTATGGGAATCACATCGTGCAATAAAATGCTTGCCGATGGCCCGAGAAAACGTACAAAGAGGAAAGAGTTGCACAACCAAAAACTTGCCAGCAGGCCTCGAAAACGATCATTCTATGGGAATCACATCGTGTAATAAAAGGTTTGCCAATGGCCCAAGAAAATGTACAAAGAGAAAAGAGCAGCGCAACCAAAAACTTGCCAACAGACCTCGAAAACGATCGTACTATGGGAATCATATCGTGCAATAAAATGCTAGCCGATGTCCCGAGAAAACATACGAAGAAGAAAGAGCTGCGCAAGCAAAAACTTGCCAGCAAACTTCAAAAATGATTGTACTATGGGAATCACATCGTGCAATAAAATGATTGCCGATAGCCCAAGAAAACGTACGAAGAGAAAAGAGCTGCACAACCAAAAACTTGCTGACAGACCTCGAAAATGATCGTACTATGGGAATCACATCGTGCAATAAAAGGCTTGCTGATGGCCCGAGAAAATGTACGAAGAGGAAAGAACCGTGCAACCAAAAAACTTGCCAGCCGACCCCATCAAGAATTGTACTATAGGGATCATGTCGCTCGCCCACGACCCGTGAGGATGTGCAAAAGGCGACAGACTATGCGGCGAAAACTTGTGGCCTGCCCTCCAAGGAAAGCAGGGACAAGGTCTACCCGTTGGAAGTAGACCCTCTCTAAGGAGCACCTTAGCCATATGAAAAGCTAAATGAAAGCAGGGACACGGTTTACCCGTTGGAAGTAGACCCTCCTTAGGGAGCATCTTAGCTATACGAAAAGCTAAATGAAAGCAGGGACAAGGTCTACCCGTTAGAAGTAGACCCTCCCTAAGAAGCGCCTTAGCTATACGAAAAGCTAAATGAAAGTAGGGACATGGTCTACCCATTAGAAGTAGACCCTCCCTAAGGAGTATCTTAGCTATACGAAAAGCTAAATGAAAGCAGGGACATGGTCTACCCGTTGGAAGTAGACCCTCCCTAAGGAGCATCTTAGCTATAGGAAAAGCTAAAGGAAAGCAAGCTCAGGGTCCACCCGTTGGAAGTAGATCCTCCCCAGAGAGCGTTTTAGCCACATGCGAGACAAAGGTAAGAGGGGTCAAGGTCTACCCGTTGGAAGCAGACCCTACCTAGAGAGCAGTTTAATTACGCGTAGACTAGGAATGAACAGAGTTTTGAGCCTACCCATTGGAAATAGTCTAGTACAAGACCAGGCACGAAGACAGAAGTTAAAACCAAACTCTGTTTGTTATTTCCTAAAATACAAAATGCATGGTCGACAGGGACGCGCACCCAGAAACTCTACTTGTAAGAAGCAAGTCTTGAACAAACTCGCAGGGACACATCAAAGTGGTAGCGCCCTATTTGCTCCCGATGAGAGCCGAGCCCGAGCCTTTTCCTCTGTAGCAACGGGTCCAAATAGTGGTCAACCAACCCCTAGAGCTGGTTCCTGGCGCGTTCCCATTTGGGGTTAGAGATGTCCAGCCACATGCGCGGGTCGAATTTTGCCAAGACAAGTCATAATAGAGGTTATATATCCTCAAAACCGGATGAGCCAAAACTCATATCCCGATCTCCAGAGCTAATCTTGTCGATCATAGTAAAAGGAGAATTCACTAAGACCTCGAAATCATATACGACCGCGTCAAATCCAAACGACAAGGGAATGGCATCGTATACGATATCTAAACCTAACCCTAAACACGGTCAACAAAAAGAGTGAGAGAAGGGAATAAAATTGAGAAAACAGCATGGTTATTTAAATATATGGTTACAACAAGGGTCAACTTTACAAATACACAGAGCAAGAGGCTCTAATTACCTCCATCCAGGGGAGCGCAGCTAGTTTCGGAACTTGGACCAGGTCCGGCAGAGGGTGGTGTACTAGGGTCGGAATCATTGCTGGACAAAACGATCGCAGACCCATCGCCAGTTAAGGCCCCAAGATCAGGCTGACCGCCAGGAACCTCCGAGGCTTGCTCTAGCGGACCAGAAGCGAGGACAATCTCCTTGGCAATAGAGGCGGATGTAGAGGGCCCATCTTTTTCTTCGTCGAGCATCTTCAGCACATCAGCAGGGTACACGATGTTGATCTCATCCCCTAGCTGCTGCATGTAGTGCTTGATAGAATAATGGTCCCTCTCAATGCCTTTCTGCTCATTAAACTGGTCTGGCGTTACCACCTCTGTGTGGCCTTCGAATTCCCTATTCTCCCAGCCAGACCTATAGCTCTTCACAGAAAGGATATCCACCTACCTCTTGTACCTCGTCTTCAGTTTCTCTGCATCCACTAGTCTATCCCTCAGCACTGCCAACCTCAGCTCTACTTGCCACTGCGACAAGTCGACCAAAAGAGTGTTAATGTCGGTGAGGTCTTCACCGTGCTTGCAAGACAACTCTGCATAAGCCCCCATCAATTTTTTGTGATCCAAGCAAAGATGTCGGTTTACCTCATTGGACAGGTCGAGTCTGCGCTGCAGGAAATGGGCCTCCAGTTTGGCTTTCGCCTCGGCTTTCTTCGCCTCTTTAGCATTATCGACAGTCCTATCGCGAGCGATGAAAGCCAGCCCCATCTCTTCCCCTGCATTCTGCAGGTCTTGCTCCTTGACCCTGAGCTCGTTTTGGGCCAGCATGGTGGCCTCGGATTGAATAAGCCTATCAGCCTCCGTCTTGGCCAACTTTGTAACCAGTTACTTATGCCTTACCCTCTCGACACTCAGAGCGTGAGCCACCATGCTGCCGATCCTAGCCTCATCCAGGCTCCGATACAAGTCAAAATCAGCCCTTAACTTGGCAAGGGTGGCCTTGCTCTGCTCGGCCAGTGCAGAATGGGAGTTCAACTCCTCGGTCAGCTCCCTGACGCGAGAAGAATAAAAGGACTGGACGAAGGCTAGCTGCAAGATACAAGAAATGGAGGTTAGTGTTCTGCAAGGATGCCAAAAAATATGGAGGTGGCAGCCAGATGAGCCAAACCTGTGCAACATTACGGCTAGCGACGAACTCAACGTTCTCCAAGGAGAGTGCCTCTAGCTCGGGCTTAGCAGCTGGACCCTAAACTTGGGCATTATCCGCATCTGAGGAATGTGACTCCACCCCGCCAACCATAAGGACACCCTCTCTTCCTATCGGACACGCTCCCGTAGCTCTTTTCGACGCTCCTGAAGTATTAGTGGTGGGGACGGTAGAAAGTTGGGCATCACCGAGTATGCCTTCAGCGACAGCTGGGGGCAGCGTATCCTCAGTAGAAAATGCCACAGTGACTGCTGCTGCATCGGCAGTTTCGGTTGCCACCCCTATTGGACCCCCGCCTGAATGTGTTCGGTCTTGTCTTGACCAATCCCCCCTAATGGACTGCCGCGCGCGGACTTTCTCCTCCTCATGAGGGTCAGCGTGGCCCCGTCATCATCGTTGTCAGAAGAGGGGGCAACCCTGCCCCTCTTTCCTGCCGGGCCGTCCTTCTTTTTGGTTGAGTCGACCTCGTGACGCCGCTTTATTGGGACTGGGGGAGGGGAAGACACCCGAGATTTCAACCTCGGAGCCCCCCTGCTGAGCTCAACAATCTCCCCACAGGGGCAAGCAGTACTGGACCCCGCGCTCGTCTTCAAACCGGAGTTGGGGGTGGAAGAGGTCAGAGCAGCGGATTCCCTGGGTAGGCTCGAAAGCGCCCTCTTGCCATATACAACTTTTATGGCTGTTGTCTCCCGAGTCGGAGGTCTGCTTGCACCGGAAGAGGGGACTGCAGGTGCTTCATCCTCTGAGAACACCACAAGACGCCGACCAGTGGATACCTTGGAGTGAGCCTTGTGTATATCAGTATTCCCCTTGACTGGGGAAGGGTCTGCTGAAGGGCCTACATCAGATTATATAAAGAGCAAGTAACATAGTTAGAACGCAGCTATAATCTGATTGACGGAGCTCCAGGAAGAGAAAATGAACTTACCCTTAACTTTCTTAGGGGCGGCGGCTTCCTCTCTACGGAGCCTAATGCACTCCTCGGCCACGAGCCTCACGGTCTCTTCAAGCTCGTGACTAGTCGGCGCCACCAGGTCGTAGGGACCCGCCAGCTGCTCGAAGCCGTAACCTAATGATCCACTATGGCAATACGACTCTGCTCGTCACGGCGGAACCGGTTCAGAGCTGGGGCATCAAGCTGGCTCCGCAGGTGCTTTATGATGACCCAGGTATCCAGTGGGAAGGGAAGGTATGAGATCATCCTAGGTATCATATTCATCACCTAGGGGTTCAGGATAGCCTGGATGTGTCAGCAATCCCCAGGGGACCCAAAGATGACGATCCCCTCTAGCTCATTGAGCTGCCCCGCTGATAATTATGGCTCAAACCTACTTTCTTCCGTAGAGGCTGCACAAGGAAAAATATCATGAGCAATAACGGATGAGGTGAACGCAGATCCAAAAATCACGACCTAGTACTTACTCTGCAGAAAAAATGAAGGAACTTGGAAGTGCTCCCCATTCACCCAAGGAGAGCACCACGCTCCTCCGACGGCATACAGCCTAATGTGGGAGTCCCATTGCTTGTCCTCAGTAAGCCCTAGAAAATATGGCATCCTGGGAGCGGTTAGAGGTAGAAAGTGGGGTAGGAGCTCTTTTTGGGGATGAGGGTGAGCTTGTAGGCATAAAAGACCACCTCCAGGTCGATATGTATGTTATAGAGAACTGACAGGGCGGAGAGCCCCCATCAAGATCATGACCCCGTTAGCATTCAGTTGCATCAGGTGGATCCCTATCAGAGCAAAGAATTGATGGATCAGGGGATGAAGGGGAAACCGCAGACATTCCAGATGCCTCCTCCCCAAAATGATAGAGCCTTTGGGAGCAGAGGGCCAAAGGTACCAATCCGCGGGGCCCTCGACCCTTTGCAATGTAACTCTGCCAGGGAAGCAGAACTATCTCCTCAGCGAATCCAATTCCGAATCCACGACAGGGCAGAGCTTCTGGTTTTGGTTCGAGGCCATCATTCTGGATGCGATCAAAAGGAGTTAAAGTTTCTAGTAAGGGGAGAAGTCGAAAACCCTAAGATTTTAGAAAACTAGTATGATTGGAGATTTTGATAAAGTAACAAACAAGTGTAAATGCGGTTTTTATAGAAGGGGAGCCGAAAAGTCCCCCCTTAAAGAGGAGTAGTGTGAGGAAAGCTGAAGCGTAGGATTTTCAAAAATCTGAAAAGTCACAACACGAGATAGCGTTCGTCAGCTTCGGGAACTGGGGAGAAATAATGGTAAGGGGCCAAGTGTACCCCTCAAATTGGAGAACTGGAGACACGATTTCCCCACTTGATGGATGCGAATCCATCAACTAGGGAAATGGGGACAGTTGTGAGGACTTTTCCTAGATCACGTACCACGTGGACGATTATGTGGCAGAATAGGTCACGAGGGGTCCACGTCATCCGTCACGTGTCCAGAACCATTTAAAAGCTACGCGAGTTGCACGTGATACCGTATGAGCCCGTGAGCTGTCATGGGCCAGGGCTAAATCCATTCCAGACCCTGAACCGGTTCGGCCCAGCTCGAGGGTCTTCTGCCAGAAGACCCTTGAACGGTAGCGCGCTATTCCAGACCCAGACAGGACATTTAATGCGATCCTGAATAGGTGTGCGCATTGGGCAAACCGTCCTGACAGAACGACGGTTTGTCAAAGTCTCACCCCCTGACAGGCTCGAGCCATAAGGGATAGCGGAAACTAGGCCACGATGATGCAGGAAGAGTCACAGTAATCACGGCTTGTGATCTCTGGAGTAAGTCCTGATGAGAAAAGGTACTCGGTCTTGGGATTGAGAACCATGAGATTCACAGTTCCATGACTATATATATGAGCTATGCGTCCCTGAAAAGGAGAGAGGCATGTACGCATACAAAAAGAAATATTTAAAAGTTTATGAGCAAGAGAAAAAGATATACTCATACAGAGAAAAACTAAATCTCTGCTACCCTGAATCGAAGATAAACAACTGACTTAAGCATCAAGAGTCTTTGTAGGTGGCCTCCCCAACCCTGCCTGAAGTCAAAAGCACTTTAGGAGAGTAAGGATACGTGAACAGTTGAAAGATACAACATTAACGGTTCAAAGACACATGGACGGCTGGTGAAAACCGCTCTAACAAAAACAATCTGGAATATTTCAGCTTGAAATCACAATAAAGTCACTAACTTTGGACATTAAACTTTTTCTAACCTCCAAAGGAATTCCCATAATATCAGCCAACACAACTCCACACCAATTATCATTCCAAAAAAATAAAATGGAATGATTACTTATATATTAGGGTTTATGCCCTAAAAGTATTTATATTTTGGATATATTTTGAATTAATAAAATGATATTTTTCAATTTTAATTTGTGCTTAATTGATATGTCTTTAAATATCAGAAAATTCCTAGTTTATTTATGTGACCACAAATTTGTATATAAGTGTTATATATGTGAGGATTAAATTTATAGATAATAAACTAAATATAGTCTGTAATAATTTATTAAAGTTTAGGATATTTAATTAAATATTATTAGTATGGTCCATTAACATTGAGAATGTAATAGTTTTATCTGGACTATTGATGTGTTGACATCACAATGAAGATACTTTATATAATTTGATTATACAGGATTGGACCAGACATGATTTGAATCATACATAAATTCCGTTAACTGTTGAAAGTTCAAATAATATCACTAGATGATCATATGTAGATCAATCTTAATCTTAAGTAATTATAGACTCCTATTTATAACATTATGTTTTTTGACATACTTGTTAAAAGTTTATTTCATAAACAGACCAAAATATTTGCATCTTAGGAGCATGATGAGATGAGTAACTAGGAATGTAGCTTACAGATATGAATCCATTTCTTCCATTTAGAAGCTAGAAAGATAATTCCCTTGTATATATGATTCAGAACTTGAACAATTTGAGTATTCAATTTATAATAGATTTATAAACTAATTGTTCATTAAAGAATCAATAGCATATATAGATAAAGATGTAATTGGAGAAGTAAACGGAATATAACCTAGCTCTAATATAAATTGTCTATGGAAGATTGAACTACATGTCATGATTAAATCGATGGACTGCTCGATATTTTCTGAGTAAATTAATTTTATAATTTCAAGAGTGCAATTCTAGATTTTTAGTAGAGTAATACTAGAATTAATAAATTAAACAAATTAATTAAAGAGTTTAATTGATTGTCATAATTTATTGAAATTTGAATTATAGGTTCATAGGTCTTCAATTCTACCTCTTACAAAGATTGTACTGGATATTACATTATTTCTATTACTGCACACTTTGTCTAGATAAATAGTTTATCTATATGTAATTAATAATTGTTATTAATTAATTAATTTAAATTTATAGAGAGATAAATTTCCTAATTTGTTTGAATTTTGAATTTAAAAATATCTGATTATCAGATAATTAGATAAATAGAAATTGAGAAACTGACTAAAGTTTTTTTTGCGATATATATNCCATGCACTTCATTATAGCCATTGGATCACCATCTAATGGTGATCCAACGGCTAAAAAAAAATACCTACCCATAAATAAAAAAAAATACCTATTGGATTGACAACTATATATATATATATATATATATATATAAGGTAAAACCTAGTAGAATATACTACGTATTATTTTTTATAGAGTCTCTATAAACTAGAGAGAAAAAGAAGAGTATCTTCATAGAACAAATTCTTGCAATTTCATGTGTTGAGAAAATTACAAGGGCCTAAAGTGTGAGTTTAAGAAATTGTATGTAACGCCCACACGTTCATCCAGTTGTGTTTGAGACTTAGATTGGAAGATCGTGGTTTAGAAGACAGTAAAGCTAAGATCCGTTAATAGGTTACAAGAAGTACAAAATCTATTCTTTTTGTTTATTCTTATTTGCTATGAATTAATAATATGTACTCATATAGTCAATTGTTTTGAAAATTTTTTTAATTATTCCTGGGCAAATTTCACTGCGAAAATCGTTTTTAAATCCAACACTATAAACCATCTACATTCAGCTATTAAGGAATGATTATGGGTTTTAATTCCAGGCCATATGGAAGAAGTAAAATAGGAAGAACGAAGGACTGACCTTTCTTTGAAAAATCGACATTTGATATAATGAATGTCAGAGTCAACGTTAGTGACAATACTTCAGGCCATCTTCCTTAGAAAAGCATTATTATAAGCTTTGAGATTTCTTATATTAAGTTCTACACGACCAGCAAAAGATAATAGTTTTCCTTTCCAATGAGACATTTTAGCTACCACTTTATCAGCTATAGATCGAAGAAGACAAGGTTTAGGTCTTCACTTAAACATAGGAAGTCCCAAATAAATAAATAAAAAAAGGGAAAAAAAAAACCTCTACTCAAACCCAAAAAAAGAGATGATTTGGTCTGCTCTATTTTCCAAATGTTTGCCCAAAGACACAAGAGACTTATCCTTGTTCATAAACTGACCTGTAATAGCTGCATACTTGCCAAAAATATCCGGGATAGGATGACAAAGTGTATTAAATTTTAAATCTTAATAGAGATTACAACTTCAAAATTAGGTTGCGGAGAGTAGACACAAGAGTGGTAACAAAAATATCGGTTCAATATGGGATAGTTATAAAAAAAATACCTTGAAATATGATTTTTATACAATTTTAATCTTATTTTTTGGTTTCTGCAAAATTATAATTTTGCATTTCAAATTTTTGTAAATTTATAATTTTGGTGTATAAATTGAGTAATTTGTGCTAACTATTTTAAGTTATTTTTAATAAATTTTTTGTGTTACTCAGTAATAATAAGATGTACTTAATTCAAATTTTGTGTTGAGTGAAAAATTTGTTAATCAATTGATATACAGAAGATATAAATTTATAGAAATTTAAAATATAGATATATAATTTTGAAATCAAAAAGTATACTTAAAATTGAAGAAAAGTTATACTCTAAATATTTTTTTTTGTACCCTTTTAACATTTATAGTAAAAGGAGATGATATCATTTTTATATATCCTATTTTGATACTTTGTTCAAATTGTATATTGTATTTTAATTATTATCAATATTGATCTTTAGATTTAAAATTTGTTATAAATTTATACTATGACATTAATTTAAAATAATTAATTTATCAAGATCACATTTAAAAACTTAAGTATAAATTATATAAAAACTAATCCGAGAATAAATTTATTAAATTATTTTGATAAATTATTTGCTCTAAACTAATGTCAGTAAATAAATTTATAACAAATATTAAATCTAAAAATACAATATATAAACCGAACAAAGTTTGAAAATATAAAATATAAAAATATATTATCCGGAAAAAAAAAAAAAAACAACGAGAAATCGCCGCGACAGATTTTGTTTTTTTCGCCGAGCCGAGGCTATTGTCATAACCGTGGGGAAGCTGAAGCTTGCAAACAGTGCAAAGGGAATTCAACTTGCCCAAAAGGCCAGTCCGGCCCATATTAACAGCCTGCCAATTTATCATTTTGTAAATAAATTTGAAAAAGATTTTAAAACTCATAGATTTCCGGTTCCCAAAATGTCTGGAGCGGTTAGCCGGGTCTATAAATAATAATAACCATTTATCTGGGCCAAACCAAACCAAACCCAAAAGCCAATAATCAGAGAAAAAAAGGGGGAAAAAAAAAAAAAAACCCAAAAGCCAACAATAATACTCTGCTCAGCCTCAAGTGCTTATCCTCTCACTCTACTCATCCACCAACCACTATACCATTTCTCCCTATTTCTCCAATCTCCACCTCCTTAGAAGAGAGAGAGAGAGAGAGAGAGAGAAGAAATGGCTTGTTCAGCTGCTTCCACAGCTCCTCTCTCCTTAAACCCTAAGGCTTTCTCCTCCATTTCCAAGCCCCTCTCTCCTAAAACCCTAATCTCCATCCCCAAATCCTTTGATGGTCTCATACGTAAACCCTTCCAGTCCCCGGTTCCTCGCTCGGTTTCACTCTCTCGCGGCTCCCATTCCAGAAAGAGCTTCGTCGTTAGAGCTAGTGTAAGTGTGTGTGTGTGCGCATTGTTGTGTATGTATTTTGGTTCTTTTTGTAATCAATTTTTGCGTTCTTTAAGTGTAAGATTCTGATTCTGATTCTGATGTGGGTTTTGCTCTTTTTGTTTATTTATTTAATTTTTGGTGCAGAGTGATTTACCACTGGTAGGAAATGTGGCTCCAGATTTTGAGGCCGAGGCTGTTTTCGACCAGGAATTCATCAAGGTGTAGATTATGAATCGTAGTGTTGCAATATTAATTTGTATGGGCTTATGGGCATTGTTCTTTTGTTTGAGTAAAAAGATTTGGGAACGAAATATCTGGATATACTGGTAACATATCTTTTTCCAGCAGACCCACGTAGAGGATTGTCAAATAAATGTGACCTTTGTTAGTCTAAGTTTAAGAAAACCATGAATTTTATTTCCTTTTGTACAGTCTTATTCTTAGTTGAAAATATTATTTTCCAAAATGAATGGACCATGTTGTCTGAAACAGCTATATGCCATAATATTTGAAGTAGTTGTTAGTTCTGTTACGATGGAGGAGGATGCCATATATGGTTGCTTCATTGTTACTTTATAATTATTGCATTATACTAAATATAAGCCTTTTCTTGTCAGGTCAAACTCTCTGAATATATTGGGAAGAAATACGTTATTCTGTTCTTCTACCCGTTGGACTTCACATTTGTTTGTCCTACAGGTTTGTTGACAGTGAACAATTTAAGTTTCTACTTTATTGCTTCCTCAATAGTCAGTAGTTTATCCACTTCTTTTGTGGTTTAATCCATTTTTGCAGAGATTACTGCTTTTAGTGACCGTTATGCCGAGTTTGAGGCGCTAAATACAGAAGTATTGGGTGTTTCCATTGACAGTGTGGTAAGTAGTACTTTTGACTATGTAAAGTGATAATGGATATCTTTTTCCTTTTGTTTTACACTAGCTGTAAAACTCTTCCTCAGATTGGTGATTCCAAATTTATCTGTCTTCTATGGTCGTTTGCAGTTTTCTCACCTCGCATGGGTACAAACAGACAGGAAGTCGGGCGGTCTTGGTGATTTGAAGTATCCACTAATCTCTGATGTAACCAAATCAATTTCTAAATCTTATGATGTGCTGATTCCTGATCAGGTATACGATCTTTAAAATAATATACTGCCGTGCTTGCCATAGTCGTTTCTTTAACCTTTTTTCTAAACTCCCCTTGATATTCCTCTGCCTTATGTTAGTTGCCTATCTGTCAAGCAGAGCCTAATTTTCTTGACCTGAAAAATTTATGTCTAATCTCTTTTAAGTCTGAAGTTGCATAATCTATTTCCCGTGCAGAAATAGACATGTTTTTTTCCCCCAAACTAGTGCTAGCATTTCTGAACTCCTGGAGATCCTTTTACACTCTGCTTGTGGTGGTCATAGGCTCTCTCCACTACCCATTGCTGCTCGATGGTCACAATAGAGTCTATACATTCTTATTTCAAGTAGTTGGCTGACCAGTTTACCTGCACCAAATCTGAGATAGATTTTTAGAGAGTTTCACGTAGCTTAATTAATAGTATTTTCCTGGTCACTCATTATTTGCATCACTCAGCAGTTTGCTTTTACTGTGTTAGGGTATTGCATTGAGAGGACTCTTCATTATTGACAAGGAAGGTGTTATTCAGCACTCTACCATTAACAATCTTGCCATTGGCCGGAGCGTAGATGAGACTAAGAGAACACTCCAGGTAATACATCCACGATGATAGAATTGGAAGATATTACTTTAAATAGTTTTCCTTCTCCTCATCTTATACTTAAAGCAGGTGTTATGTACCCCTTGTGATTGGTCTCTATTGCTTCTTACTCTTTTGCTTGAATTTGGTTCCTGCAGGCATTGCAGTATGTGCAGGAGAACCCAGATGAGGTCTGTCCCGCTGGATGGAAGCCTGGGGAGAAATCCATGAAGCCAGACCCCAAGCTCAGCAAAGACTACTTTGCAGCAATATAGAGAGAGGGGGTTGTATTGAATTGCCTGTTTCATATCAGTGTTAATTAGAAAGGTGTAATCTAATTTTGTTTGTATGATGTTTTTACTTTATCCTTGTGAAGTTTTGAGCAGCGGTTTGTCGAAATAAAGGCGATGAATGTGCCTTGCCCAGATTTTCTGTTTCCATCAATGTAGCAATGCACTATTCTTTCTTATGTTTAGTAATAACATGCTTGTATTCAAATTGTGTATTTCTTCTTGTTTATGAAATATATACTTATAAACCCTTAAAAACCAGTTGGGGAATCATCTAACTTGAGTTTGAGCCTATAGAAGGCCAATTTTCATTTCTGTTTTGGGTCCTAGTTAACTCACAAAGGAAGAAAAGAAGGGTTATTTTAGTTAAGCTTTAATAGATGAAAACAATTAGCATTAAAAACAACGAAAAAAGATCTGACAACTCTAGTCAACCTCTGGTAGCTTAGACTGTTAGATTAGACCCAACGTCTGCTTAAGTTGGCTACGTTGCAGAACAAAACTCTTTCTAAAGAAAACATAAAAAGTAAAAAATGACCCAAGTAATCAAATTCTGTGCAATAATTTCCAGCCATGAGAAAAAGAAGTTAATTAAAAGAAAAAAAAAAACTAAACCAAACTCTGTCCAATGAAAAAATCTGGTCTTTATCCAGTTCTGCTCCAAACTTTGGTCCATGCCACTGGCGACATTACAGGACTGCTAATAGAAGGAAAGCTCAGATAATGGGGGAAAGGATTCTTCTTCGTCACTACCACCATCAGTTATCTTCGACAGTCCCATCAGCGGTCCATCTCTTTAATCCTCATCAAAACCCGAAACTCCAAGCGCTGAAGCCAGTGAACTGTGGCCACCGACGATGGCCGAGGCCGAGGACTAGCATGCCACCACCATTAACGATACGTCGTACGAGAGTGACCCCCATATCAGATTCAGCTCTTCCGGTTCCACAACAACCCCTCGACCTGACCGAAGACAACGTCAGGCAAGTCCTGGCCGAAGCCCGAGTCGAACTTTCGCAGCTCTTTGATGATTCAGTCGGCATTACAGGTGACCCTTTGTACATTTCTTTGTTATTAGCCCAAAAAAGAATCAGAAAACATTTGCATTGATCGATTTTGAGTATATTGATTATGATTTTGGGCCTCCCAGGACAAGCTGAACTAGCTGAATTGGATGGACCCTTTGTGAAGATTAGTCTCAAAGGTCGGTTTTGGCACAAACGTAGCACTGTTGTTGCTAGACTGGGTAATTATCTGAAGCAGAGGATTCCTGTGAGTTAATTTTTTATTTTTATATATTTTTTTAATTTCAAATTTTGATTTGTGTTCTGGGAATGTGTTAAGCTTTTGATTATGTCGTCGTCTGGGTTTTGGTTTTGTTTCAGGAAATTTTGGAGGTAGATATAGAAGATGAGAAACAATTGGATGACAGTCCTGAAAACTTCTGATAGGTACTCTTGACTGGTACTAGTTTATTGTGATTGCTCTTGAAAATTTTTAGTAGATAGCCATATGTGACAAAAACTCGTTCTTGTTCAGTATTAAATGATTGAGATGAGAATTCAAACAAATTTTCTTTGTGATGCACTCTTTCTAGAAATATTTTGTTTTCTAGAAAGGCATAGGGCAGGAGTGGCATTGCCAATATAGATGTCATGGAGTTATTGAAAGAATCATTTTCTTTTTCTCTTTTCAAAGTTATTAAAGAATGCGTTGCCATAGGCTTACATCGGTAACTTCACCTACGTTTAATGTTGAGGTTTAAGATTCAAATCCCGCGTACCTTATACAAAGTGTTGTTACATAAACTGACTTGAGTTTGATTCGAAGTTAGTTTAGGCGAAGTGAACCAAAACACGATGAAGAAAAGAAAGAATTTACCAAAGTTTCAAGGAGAAAGAATGTGCAGAATATATGCTTACTTCTGAATTCCATAATCCCCAATTTGAGATTGGTTGTATAAGTGGCCTATTTCCAACTAATGGACTGGATGTTAAGTTAGCGGAGGAAAACATTACATTGATATATAGGTTGAGTTAGTCATGAGCCCTGTAAAGATTACTACGTATGGCAATGCACAAACTTTACCTTTGATTGATTCTACCTGAAGAGCCGGAAAGGTAGATTAAGCTACTTTTTGCTTCTTGAAATGAAGTGTTTTTAGCTTTTATGATTCAGTGAGATACCAGAGGGGCCGGATCAGCGATTGTGATCATTTTTTGTATTTAAGTAACTAGCTAGGAAGAATCAGACCAAACAATCAGGATTTTTCATCAATTTCAAAAGAACAATTCTGAAAAACAACTTCTGCGGTCTTTAAGTCAGAGTAGTGAAAACTGAAAACTATTAGAATCTTAACAGGAGATGAATTAGCAGTAGAACTTTGTAAGCAAGCTTTCTGTATAATAACTAAATAGGACCTACATAGAGAACATAATGTACAATAAATAAGAGTCTGCAACAGAATCTACCAATTTCTTAGGCCAATTGTACTCTGTACCACGGCCGAATGTACTAGATTTTTTCCCTCAGGTTGAACTTAGACATTCCTTATTATAATCTTCAGGGAAAAAAAAAAAGGGTAGTTTTCATCCTCTTTGCTATTAGGGTGCTCTTGGAATGCCTCTGACTTGAGATTCCATTGTCAATCACCTCAATCTTTGCTTTCATTCCTTTGTTACAATTACTATTTACGGCTATGCGAAAACTTGTTCTTTGAAGCACTGTACCTTAAGTGCCGGAATTTTAGGTTGAGCTATTTGCTTCTTGATATATGATGTTTTTAGCTTCTATTTCTATGACATAACAGAAGTGCCAAGATTAAGCAGCTGCCTGTAACCATCATTTACATGACTTGGAAAGGGGACACTATTCCAGTCGTCAAGTCGGGCTGTGAAGACTCTCAGTATTCCTAAAAGGAGTTGAATCAACACAAGAACAATGCAATCAAATAATTTAACGTGATCAATATACAGAACATAGTGTACGATACATAAGAATCCAACAGATTCGACGTCTTTCTTTGGCCAGCTATGCTCTTTGCCTCGGCCTCATGAGCAAAAGCTAACTATATTCTCTCCAGGGTTCCCCTTGAACGCTATTATTTTCTAATTTTTTTCGAGAAAAAGTATAAATAAGAAGCAAGGTGGGCTTCTCTTTGCTGTAAGAAGGTTGTTGGAACGCCTCTGTTCTGAACTCTACTGCTAATCACCTGTCACTCTCTTTATTATTATTATTATTTTTTGAAATAACTTTCACTCTTTTTATTTACCTCCTTTGGGTTGTGCTAGTGTCATATGTGTCTCACGAATTATAACCCCCACTTAGCATGGGCCTAATAGTCTGTAGCCGTAGCATTGCTCTTACACTAACTATTCTTCACCTCCCTCTTGGACAAAATCTCCATTTATACAAAGAGCAATGTTATTTATCATGATTAAATTAATAGCACGATCTACGTGCCAATTTTATAATTACCAGCCAATAATTATCATTGTCCATTAGTACACTAGGACTTAACGCTAGTTCTCTTTCTCAAGTTGTTATTTTAAATGCACTGACATCTAGATCTTGATAAATTCACTCCTAGGTTAGAAAAGCATTTTCCTTATGGAAATTTGTGTTCGCTTGTAGTGTGACTAATGCTTAGTAAGACAAGGATAAAATTAGAGTAGAACCCTCAGGAAGGTTGATAAATAAAACTTCGATTAGTTTTACTTGTAGAGAACAAAGAAGTCGATTAGACAGCTTATTGATAATCTCCCTTCTTAATTAGGAAGTCTCTGACGGAGGAGTTGGGTGAGCATGGGAGGGCAGTATGATACAAATGACTAGTAGTTTGCCAACATAGAGGTCCCACTCTTCTGTCCCGTCCCCCCCGCCCGCCGCGACGAGCTTATTTGGCCTCTCATACCTTCACACACGTGATTCACATCAAGATTGAATCTGATGATAGGGATAGAAAGAGGAGGAATTTCCATTCAATCAGCCAATCAGGAAACAATTTGTCTCATTCTCACTCCTTCGGCTCTTCTTTTTTGGGTTCAATGTCTTGGACTTGAGCCGACAAAAAGTACAAAGCCTCTCGTTTGAAAAGAATTAAGATTAGAATTTTTTGCAACTTCAGGTTATAGATAATTCACTTCATGATATGCGTCCTTTGTGCCAAAGGTCTCGGCGAGTATAATGAAAGTTGGTAGTGTTGAAAGGCTTTTAGACATGTGGAAATGTGGAATAAACTATAGAGACCATATTTTACATTAGTCTCTCTTTTCTTTTTCTTTACTTATTAAATGTACTTGGACAAATGTATTTTTGACATTTGCAAGTGATTAGATTGTCTCAACAGAAAGGATAGGAATAAAATGTTAGAGCAAAATGCATGAAAGTGAAAATTCCAGAACGGATTCCTGTCCTTTTGGTTTTGGGAAAATGGCTTTGTGACGCTTTTCATAAAGCAAAGTTACTTTCTAGTTTCTACAAAAGCTCCTTTTTGGTTTTCATCGTGGACTAATATTTCAGAAATCAATTATGTAATGTAATCATAATTAAATTATGAGACACTTTACATTTGTGATACTCAACACCGTACACTAATAAATACGAGTTCCACTGTAAAATTATCACTAATTACTACGAAGGCTTGTAAATAAAATTGTTACCGATTCCTGTGAAAGCTTGTAAAATGACGGTATTATTTCACATTTTACAATAGAAAGTGAAGGAAAATGTATAAAAATTCATTATTTGACAAAACCCGTACCCCTTGAATTTAGGAATAGGAGGATAAGGAGCCTTAGGATGAAGAAAGAGTTAACAGTGTGCACTCTCCAAATCTCGAACGTATTAATCTATTGATCAGACAAATCCAATCGTATATACGTCTAAGATTTGGTAATTTACTAGCGTAGACCACGAACGCGTACAAAAGATCTGCCCCTAATTTTCTATTATTGGGATAAGGTGGAGTCGGTGGAACTGGTTTTGGGTATGCTTTAATAACAAAGAGCCAAAACAAATTAAATTGGCATTTGATTATGCCTGCTCTTGGTCTTTTGACTCCAAAATCATGTAGAATTACAAATGTCTCCCAATACCTTTCATCTTAACCCTACTGTATACAAAGAATATAACATGTGTATAACATTGGTTTATAGAGAGCAGAACTATTTGATAATATTGAATATTGATTCCTTCACTGTTTCACAAAATGGGAAGCCATAATAAGCACTTCAATTCTTTCTTTTCTTGTTCTTTTTTCCTTCTGAGACGGAGTACATTTAGATATACATCAAGAGAGACTGCTAGCTCAGCTACAAAAAGACCCAGAACTTCCTATGCTGGAGAACTACGGTGTCAGAACCGTATATATATTAACTACATTTATAGTAGTGGTATATTACGTACGTGAAACCCAAAAAAGACATGTATGATTCATGTAACATGCACATTATATTTATGTGGCAACTTCTGAATCCGCAACATAATTTAGTCTCTCCACTTCTTCCCACACCAACTTTGAGGTTATTTCATCATACTCTGGAGTGTATTCCTGATCACATACAAAGTAAATATATATTTTTATCCGTCAAATCATACAGTAAAATAACATTGATATCCAATCATGAAATCGGCTGCAATGTATATATTTCTCCATACATTTATTAAGGAACAAGTGGGACTTATCATTATGTTTACGGTCAATCTAATAAAAAACTACAGAAGCTTTTATTGTCGCTGTACCTAAACCTATCATTCTCCTCTTAAACTAATCTAAAATGTGTTTCGGATGATTCATAGGAATTAATCATTTTATTCAACTATATTTTATACATATGTATGTATGTATATATTGTAACGTAGAGGGTTCAATAATAATATATAGTTTAGTACCTCAAGAAGTCTGACCAATTGTTTGGCTGTTGGAGCTGAAACGATAATGCGACGTGCGGTGGGCGAGATAAAGCCTTCATCAACGGCCTTATCGATGAAGGACAGCAACGAATTATAGTATCCATCAACGTTCAAAAGCCCCACCTACAAAACCATATTATTTATTCATTAATCCCAATTGCTTTTTCATATTAATAATTATGGCATTAAAAGAAAAATTAATTCACAATTCAATATTAATATATCCAAGCCTTGAAACCTCTACTTATATGTCTTACATGTCATTGTTTTGCGACCTTAAACATATATAAACAACTTCATTAATAATCTATGCTACAGAGGAATCTTTCTCCCATTCAAATGGAGATATCCTTTATTAACCAAATTAACAACCAAATAACATATATGTAGTACCCTTTCCTAATTAAAAAAATTATTATGTAAATGGCTACTTAATCGAAATGCATATCTTTGATTGCGCAATGGCAAATCTTACAAGCTAATCTTTTCATGTGATTTGGAATTAAATATCACATGCAATGATTCTATGCCCATGATATAGGTCTATATATATATATATATATATGTATATGTAGTTCTATTTTATATATATGTGGCATATAGTTTCTGATATATTACATCCATCCCACTCACTAAGATTTCTTGTGATTGACGACCCGTCAAACTTTGCTCTCTCAATGTTGTATGGCTTAATAAGCTTAGAAAAATAAAAGAAAAGCCGTGTACTTAGAAAGCATGACAAATCATACGGGTATGATAACACCACTTCACATGGAGACAAGGGAACACGGTGGAAAATAATATTTTATTCTGAGTCATAGTTTATTAATTAAAAGTTCTGATACAGTTTTGCTGAAAGGAACAGCAAATAATTTTTTATTCGTGGATCATAAATTATTACAGTTGAACAACATGAAACATGACCCATGTGAAAGCTTGATGTTTAAGGTGTTGAATGACTTAGAACTACAGAAACTACTTTATGCAAAAATATAAAAAAAGGTATATATATATATATATATATATATATATTTTCTGTTATTATATTATTCCGAAAATCATCGGCATGTTTTATTTTATTTTCTTTTAATTTAGCTACGTTTAAAATGTTTTAACTAATTTTCTTTTAAGTGTGAAATATATATGTCTTGATTGTCTAAGCAATTAAGAGCAGCTTATTAATCTTAATTAAACCTATCATCTTAAAAAAATCATTATTGATTTTTATCTAATCAATTCAAATTATCATTTGGTCAAACTCAGTATTAATTTCTATGGTGATCCTATTGGCTAGCATCCAGGTCCAACCAAGCTTGGAAACTTTGTTAGAGGTTAGAAGAACCATTCTTACAGGTTTCCTGTGGATTCCAAGCTGAGCCCATGTAATGACTTCCAGAAGCTCTTCAAGTGTTCCATATCCACCTGATATTTCATATAAAGAAGAATATGATATAAGGATTTTGTCTAAGCAATTATGAAGCGAGTCATACTTATATCATATACTTGCATATATAATACATATATATATGTACATATATATTTTTTGTAATGCATGTATACGAATGTATGTATGTGGATATCACATGCCATACCAGGGAGGGCAATGAAGGCATCTGCTTGACGAGCCATCTCGGCTTTCCTTTGATGCATATCCGATACGGTTCTCACTTCTCCAACAGTCTCACCGGTTATCTGTAAAAAAATAAAAAAACAGCTCCCCATTATTAATCATTATCCTTATTTCACTTTCAAGACTATTATTTAATCAGATTATGTAAAGAGAATAAATGGCGTTATTCTATCCAAATTTTAAGAAAACGGGATAATATGACTTGGAAGTTTGAATATGTATGTACCTCTCTCGGCATTAAGGTCTTTGGAATAACCCTGCAAAGTAGTACGTGAAAATGATTTAAGTACTTAGCACATTATTTCATTTAAAGACTACAAGCATGAGTTGTAAAAGGGGGGAAAAAAAAGAATAACAAAGAAGGGTTTGTGACGGCTTTCTACGTGGTGTACTTTGTATCATGCGATCTTTTTAGACAAAATGAGGTGCCCCTTTTCGGAATTAAAGAGATAAAGTTAGACCAGTCACTAAAAAGTTTCCAAACTTTCTAATACACTTTTTGGCCGATGATCACTTTCTAACTGGTAATAAGTTGCAGTTTTATGCTGACATTACAAAGACCAAAACGGATTCAACTTTATCCAATACTGTAAAACTAGACAACATTGCCTCCTCAAGCAGATAAAACCTTAGTAAATTGACACTTTATTATTTAATCTCTATAAGAGCCCGGATTTAAAAAAATTAAAAAAGACAAATTTATTGTCCCATTAAGAAAAAAAAAAGAACATGCGCAGATGTTATTATGTCTGGCCCAGCATTTGATCCCATGATGTCTCCCTTTGAGATTTCTGAGAGAGAGAGAGAGAGAGAGAGAGATCGAGCCCCACTTCATAGATAGTTGGGAAGAATTTGCAAGGTTCAAGACCAAGTGACAAAAATAATTTTGTAAGTTCCAACAACCTAAGTAGAAGATAATTATGGGTTTGGAAAAATTGGCCGTAATAATATATATTTTTTCTGCACTACGAAAACCCATTTCATTTACTTGAAACTCAAACTTCAAGAGAGAGAAAGAGTTAAGGAGAGACAAACCCTAGAACATGGCGCCCACCATCATGAACTGCCTGAGAAACAAGACCCATCAATCCCACGCTTCCACCTCCATAGACCAAATCAATCCTTCTCTCCACCTTTAAAAAAATAACACAAATATCGAAATTAAAAACCATTAAACACATGTCACAGAACCCATCATGAGAAAAATAGTAATAATTTAATTTAATGTCTCATTTTAATTAATGAATGTGTAGATGGTAATAATGGTCTGGGAATAACAAAGTTGACACCCCCAGTGGAAGACCAATGCTAGTGAGTAAAATAATAGTAAATATTAATTCTTGATCATGAAACCCCAATACCCATAAACAAAACTCATTGTCTGGTGTTTTTTTTGGTCATGGAGGGCTATCGAGAGCCCAAGGTATAAGGAACACGCTCAAAAGAGCTTCTACTCATGATATCAAGGGAGCACGTTAGGTTCCCTGTGGAAAAGCAGGAGATTATTATTTATTTTCTAGAAATTAAAATAGAACAATTTAAACAGAGATCATGCAAGAAGGCTGCTCAACTGACAGGCAGGTTACAGCTAGCAAGGCCCTCACTCTTCTCTCTCTCTCTCTCTCTCTCTCTCTCTCTCTCTCACTCATTCCTAACATGAACCCTAAACAAAACCTTTTGATCATCAACCCTAGTTAGCTACTATTCTCAAATAATCATAAGCCCACGTTTAGATATATAGAGCTTTGTTCCGTTACAAAGCGCTATCCCACTCGAGAAGGAGAGAATGAACGATTAAATAAGAAGAAAATTCAAAGAACGCAAAAAAAAAAAGGAGGGGGGGGGGGGGGAAGAGAAAAAGAAAATAAAAACCATGATCAAAACAGTCAATTAAAACCCCATTTGGGTATCTGAAAAAGTGATTTATATCCGAAAAGGACTTGTGTGTATAAGAAGAATATGCAGAAAAAGGAAATGGGTTCAAAGGTATGATCGAAACAACATTCTTTTCCATGAAAATGGTCAGTAGGAATGAAAATAGAAAAACAGAAGAAAAAAAGAAAAATGTGAAATTATGTAACAGTTTAGATAGGAAAAAAGTTAAATAATTGTAAGTATATGTACATATAAATATGTACCAGTTCTTTTCCGAGCTCAACTGCAGCTTCCTGGTAGCTAGGTTTCTTCCCTGAACTGCTACCACAAAAGACACAAATCCTCTTAAACCTTGATTTGGTCGATTCTTCCATATCTTTGTTTTTGATCTTCTTTGTTTTTTTTTCTTTGGTTCCCTTCTTTTTTTTTTTTTTTGGGTTTTTTTGTAGTGTTTGGTTAAGGAATGTTGATATGATGATATATCTCTCCCTGGACCAAGGAGCTATAAGGGGAGAAAGGGTTGAGAATGAAAATAAAGTGAGGATTTGTAATTCAATTTATAATAAAGCTATAGCTCACCCTTGTCTTTGCAGTAGCTTATTCAGAGTCACATTCAAGACTCGATAACTCTTTAGCCAAGTAAATTTTAATATTATAAAATTATGAAGCCCAATATATTTTTTTAATATTATTCTATGGAAGGTGGAAAATACGATTGTCTTTCTATAAAAAGAAATATATTATACAAAGTCGTTCCGAAATTTATATTCCCATTGGGAGGTTTTCTAATTTCATTATTAATCTGTGAAGAAGTAATGATTCTCTGTTTCGCATGTAGGTTGATCTCATGCACTTCATTCGTGGTGTACCAACACGTGGTTTACAATTACTTTCATCAATTGGATCCATTATTTGTTTCGTTCTTAACCAATCAATTTTAGACTCGAAGTAACAAAAAATTAGCGCCCCCCACCCCCCTCCCCCAAAAAAAAGAATTGACAAAAAGGTTTATCTTAATGTAATAAAGTACTAAAGTATAAGTCAAATTAAAATCATTAATATGTGGAATTAAGAATTCAAAAAGTGTATTTCGGATAAAGGTCTACCACAAAATTCCGTAAAAGAAGAAGAAAAAAAAAAGTCGAGACTAATGTTGTAACCTTTTCAGACATGCAAAGGAAAGAAAAGTATCATATTAACAAATTGGCCAATTTTCTCCTGAATTTTTTACTTACTCTTTTTAATCATAATTAATTTAAGTGTTTTAGAGATGGGAAAATGCATACAAAGTTATGGACAACAATAGTCTTGATTAAACAAATCGAAATAGAGCATGGTATTTAATTGACTAGCTAGGCCAGGCCAGTCGTATTAAAGAGTTAGCTAGAGGCGTATCTTTTAATTTAAACGAGGGTTTATGGTAATTCATAAATATGAAAGCTCCATCTTAATTTGTACCTAAATCCAAATGAATTATTCTAGCAACAATTAATTTTTTTAAAAAAATATGTACGAACCGCCCTTTTATAAGGTTCTATGATAATGATTTTGTCTTCTTTACATAGCATGCAGCTCACGTGTAAACCCCATTTTTTGGGTGAGGATGCCACTTGAAAGCCTGAACAATAGTTTATAGAGACATTAAATTTGAATTAAAAAATTCTATGTCGTGCAACAGTTGCTATATTTTCTATTAGATTAAACAAATGTTATTGTATTTTCAATGCATAAGAAGGGACCGAGTGTTATCACATGCAGTATGCTTTAACAAATTCTGGATATATGAATATATATATCCCAAATTTAGCTTTTCAACGACGATATATAAGAGAATTTCATTACGCAGCGGATTCTTTTCCGATAAACCAATATATGATCATAAGAATAATGTGGATATTAACTAGTATATAAGCTGATATTATTTCCCGATTGTTAATTCATGAAATTTCTCTATCTTCGATAACTCAATCTATCACGAATCAAATCTCGGACGAGTGAAAGAATTTCATAAGTGAAAATTCAAAAGTTATTTTTTTGAAAAATTTATAAAATAATTTTAATAATAAAATTCTCACAGTTTTGTGATCACCATTAAACGTAGATTGTTAATGAAATTTATTAATACAAACTAAATATTATCATCAGTAGTCTCACAATCTAGTATATTTATTATATAGACAATTCATGAAACATGCCCATTAGTATTTAATATAAGCCAAGATAAATAACAGAGTTATTTTATATAGTTACCAATTTTTAGTACAGTAACCAACTTCTTGCACTTTTGCCCCCGAGTTTTCAAAGTCGCCCGCATATTACCTGAGAGGAGAAAAGTAAGAGGTGAGCATTTATATACTCAATAAGAATTCAATTACATTTTTGGATTGATACAATTTATCAAACCTGTATGATTAGTTCTATTACTTCTATTTATAAATCAAGTTTATAAATCATTGGTATTCTGAATATCACATATTCAAAACCAAATCCAAAACCACATTAGTATACATATTTTATATCAAAATTCATGTCTCGACCTCACTTAGTCCAAATTCGAAGTTAGAACTCAATTTCGAGGTCCCTAGCATTAATTAAGCCCACAAATCCAAGAATTACATAAATACCACCTTTTGAAAATAATTAGAAAAATATTCTTTTTTCTAATTACTATTTACTATACTTACTATTACCTTTTTCACTTTTACCAACCGTAATTATTCATGATTTTTAACCCTCTTTTACCTCATGTATTTATCTTGGGTAAATAAATCATTTAACCAAAATAATTACGTAAATATCATTTTTTATATAATTGGTAAAAATAGTAAAAAATAGTAAAAACTTACCAAAGAGGAATTTTGACGAGAACCCACTTGGAGCTGGTCGGTGACAACGGAACGAGACTCCACTTGCCGGAGGTGTCGAAAACAGAGGTCAGATCACGCTCCGGTGGCTGGGAAACCTCGCAGGAGGCAAAATATTTGCGGGACCATTACGGCTTCGTCCAATGTCGAAACAAGGCGAGACCAGTGGCGTTAGCTTCGTCTTCAAAAGCTCTTTGACGCGGTGCATTGGCCGAGTTAGATGGCAGTGTGGCGGTTAGTGGCGACAGCAGGTCTGACGTTTTCTTTCTTTTCTCTCTTCCTCAATCCTCTATTTGCTAGAAATTTGAACTTCTGAGGGATTTTAAAGCAAATTTCGGGTACTGTAGTAATATAATAAAATAATCCATATATTTTGATTATTTAAATCCAAAAATACTTAATTACAAGTGTGCCATTGGTATTAAAATGTCTTAAATATGCCTTGAAAATTTTAGTTTATACATCCTCTCCCCTTAAAGGAATTTCGTCCCGAAATTCAAATATAATACAAGAGTCAAAGTACAACCTCAAGTTGAAAGTTAAACAAATGAGGATATTTTTCGTACAAATCTGTCTCAGGCTCCCAAGTAGCTTCGTCTTCCTTGTGATGTTGCTAGAGAACCTTGATAAGTGGTATCTCTCTATTTCAAAGTACTTTGAACTATCGTCCTAGTATTAAAACTACTTCCTCATATGTTACATCTTCTTGTAATGGTATTTCTACATATTTGATGACATTCGATAGGTCAGGCACATAGTTTTTGAGTATTGTGACATGAAAAACATTGTGCATTCGGTCTAATTACAGAGGCAAATCCAAGCGATACGCTACTGGCCCAATTCTAGCAGTAATCTCGAATGGTCCAATATACCTTGGAGCCAATTTACCTTTTATTCCGAATCTAGTGATCCCACGCCTTGGCGTAACTTTCTCGAATACTTGATCACCAATTTCAAACTCTACTTCATGTCTCTTTGGACCTGAATAGCTTTTTTGATAACTCTACAGAACTTTGAGTCTTTCCTGAATTTTGGAAATTTTTTTCAGTAGTCTTTTGAATCAATTCTGGCCAAAGAGTAACACGCTCCTCTGCATCAGCCCAACACAAGGTCATCTACATAGTTTTCCATATAATACCTCATATGGAGCCATACCAAGACTGACTTGGTAGCTGTTATTGTAAGCGAATTCCACCAATGATAGGTAATCATCCCAGATTATGTCAAAATTTAATATATAAGAGCGAAGCATATCCTCTAGAGTCTGAATAGTTCTCTCAGATTGGCCATCTATTTGAGGATGATGAGCTGTACTGAGATTCAGTTTTGTTCCCAAAGCTCTCATATAAATCTTAGGTCTCTATCAGAAACTATGCTTGATGGCACTCCATACATTCTAACAATATTGTCAATGTAGAGACGACTAAGTTGGTTGAGTGAAAAATCAGACCTGATTGATATGAAATATCCAGTCTTTGTTATTCGATCAACTATTACCCAAACTACATCGTTCTTTCTTTGAGTCATTGGCAAACCTATTACAAATTCCATTGTGATCTTATCCCATTTCCACTCCGGTATAGATAAAGGCTGTAATAGTTTAGCTAGCCTCTGGTGTTTGGTCTTGACTTGTTGATATGTCACGCACTTAGCCATAGAAGTAGCTACATCATACTTCACAGCTTTCCATTAACACTGCCTTTTCAGATCATGATACATCTTTGTACTACTAAGATGTACTGTAAATTCGGACTCGTAAACTTCAATGAGAATAGTTTCTCTGAGATGAGGATCATTAGCTACAACTAGCTTTCCTCTGAAAAGCACAAATCTTTCTTTGTTTGTACTCCAAACTTCTAGTTGTTCACCACTTTCGAGTTAATTCCAGATCATTCTTAACTCTTGATCTTGCTAATGACTTTGCTGTACAGTCTAGAGAAGTGCTGGTGTAGCCACAACATTACTGAGATAAGCAGCATTGCCAAACTCAAAATACTACAAGTCATACTCACCAATTGCCACTGAAAAATAAGTGGAGCTAAGATATCATGAGGTTTTCAACTCAAAGCATCAGCTACAACATTAGCTTTGCTATGATAGTATTGTAGTTTGAAGTCATAATCTTCCGTGTATTTAACTCATCTACATTGCCTCAAGTTCAAATCACGCTGAGTGAAAAGGTACTTCAAACTATTGTGATCGAATAACACATCTAACTTCACACTATATAGATAACATCTCCAAATCTTGAACGCAAAAATCACCGCTGTAAGTTTCAGGTCATGAGTAGGGTAATTCTTTTAGTATGGCTTCAATGGATGAGAAGCATAGGCCACTAGTTTGCCATTCTATATCAAGACACATCACAAACCAGATTTAGAAGTATCAGTGTACACAACATAAAGTTCATTATAAATAGGCATAGTAAGAATACGTGCTTTTGTTAATCTCTATGTGCTTTTGTTAATCTCTTCTTTAATTCCATAAAGGCTTCTTCACAATAGTTATCCCAAGTAAACTTGACACCTTTTCTTGTTAGTTTGGTCAAAAGTAAGGTAATTCTCGAGAAATTCTCTATAAAACGATGATAGTAGCCTGCTAAACTGAGGAAACTTCTATTCTCAATTAGATTCTTCGATTTTTCCCTCTTTAGAACATATTTTATCTTAGCATGTCCCAAGAATTTCATTTTTGTCATCTAGAAGTCACATTTAGATCTCTTAAAATACAATTGATGATCTCTCAAAATTTGAAGTACAGTCCTCAAATGTTCAACATGCTCCTCTCGAGTCTTCAAGTATATCAAGATGTTATCAATGAAGACAACCACAAACTGATCCAGATAAGGTTTGAAAATTTTATTCATGAGATTCATGAAGGCTGCAGGAATATTAATAAGACCAAATAGCATAACTAGGAACTCAAAGTGACTATAATAAGTCCTGAACACAGTTTTCGATATGTCTTCTTCTCGAATCTTCAACTGGTAATAACCCGATCTAAGATCAAATTTGGAAAATAATTTAGATCCAGCTAGTTGATCAAATAACTCATCAATCCTTGGCAGAAGATACTTGTTCTTTACAGTAAGCTAATTCAATCGTCTATAGTCAATCCTGATGAAAACCTTTGACAAAAGATCATTTAACTAACTTCTCAACTTCGTCATTTCTACTGGAGTCATGCGATAGGTTGGAATAGAAACTAATTAGGCTCTGGGAATCAAATCAATGTAGAACTCAACCTCCCTGTCAGGAGGTAGCCCTAGTAGGACCTCTGGAAAAATGTCAGGAGCTAACCACTAATACCCAGGGGTATTGATCGTCAGTCCCTACATCACTACTAATGGCAATCAGATTCTTGTAATATTCAAATTTCTTCCTTCCACTGATGCATGCTTTCAAAATAGGACTTGGTTTCAAAGGATTCAATCGAACTTGATAAACAATAGGACATCCATCCTTAAGCAAAAAAGTAAATCTCTTTTTGAAATAATCAGTGCTGGCTCAATATTTGGATAACTAGTCTATACTGAGAATCACATCAAATTTTTGAATAAGCAATACAATTAAATCAACTAATAGTTCTCTACCGTTAATCAAGATAAGGCAATCATAACATATAGTAGAGGCCTCAGCTACGCCACCCATTAGTGTACCCAAAATCAAAACAGAATCCAACATAAAACATTCAAATCCCAATAATTGGGCAAACAATAAGGATATAAAAGAATACGTAGCACCAGTATCAAATAAAACATATGCCTAAGAGTGTGAGATAAAAATCATACCATCAGTAACACCTATGCTAGTCGGTTCACGAGCATCCTCCACTCTAGTGGTAGTGAAGGCTTGACCAGTAACTTTTTCTTTCCCTTTGTTCCCTCTCCCTTGGCCGGGTCGGTTGCTACTTGTTCCTAGACCAGTACTAGTATGTTTGAGTCCTCCCTGATTACCAGAAGCTTGTGAAGTCTGAAAAATCTGGGTGAAGCTTAAACCTTGCGGCCAGTACTAGCGCTGGTACTAGGAACCAAAAGACTATTGGAAAGGAGAAGAGTTAAACACTTAAGACTGGTTCTAGGCTGGACTCATCTGATTACTCTGGAATGGTATAGATGCACTATGGCTTCTTTATAGCCCACCCTGAGATAAAGCTGGTTTCTAGTAGTGGAATAGACAAGACTTCTTTTGATGGACCTATTGGCTATAGTGAAAGCATCTGTATGGTCTAAATTGTTCTCTTCCAAAAAAACCACTACTCTGAGAACTCTGAGACTACGATTGGCCTTAGTTTCTCCTCTTAGCCTTCTTGTCATTTCCTCTGTTCCTCGTCTGTTCCCTAGTAGTCGACTTATCATCTAGAAAGGCTTCAGTTTTTTGTGCTTTGGCTACCAGATCAACCAAGCTGTCAAAGCGTTGAGTCATGATTTTTTCTAGGATAGCTAGCCTAAAAAATTTCATGAACTTGACTATCTGAAGGGTAGGGTAAGTTCCCGGTGCATAGGCATACTGCACCAATTCTGTGAACCGGATATAATACTCACTCACAGTTAAGTCATCTTGCTTAAGTCGCTCGTACTCTCTAATTATAGTAGACCTATGACTAGTGTTGGTATACTGGTATCTGAATAGTCCTTCCAAGATCTCCTAGGTCATCCTAGTCTCCAGTCGTGATAACTTGATAGTTTCCTACCAATTAATCGCTCTATTAGTCAGTTTGTATGCAGAAAATACCACTTAGAGCTCAACAGGTATCCCAATGGTTGCAAAGGTCCTTTTAATTTCCTTGAGCCATCTTTCAGTTGCGGTGGGGTCTGGTTTACCATTGAAAATTGGCAGACTCAACTTAACAAAATCTTTGAAAAAGCTAGCCCGATGAGCCTCAGGATCTCGCTAAGCTGTTATTCCTGGTATTTCCCGTATAGCATCATACAAATCCGCTAATGGTTTCGGAATTCTTTATTATGGTGGAGGAGTATCAGTTCTTGACTCTTGCCTCGACACTTTTCTTCTCGGAGGCATCTTACTAGTGCATATAAATATGCCAAAGTGTTAGTAAGAGAATGATATTGAATTTTTAAAAAATTTATTCTTTTTTTTTTGAAAACTAGTTACAATCTAATCGAACGGTGTCACATCCTAGGAAAATAAACAACCATACTTTGATACTAACATTTTTTGTCACGAACCAAACTCCGAGCCAATGGCAGAAAGGGAATTTCATAAGTGGAAATTCAAAAGTTATTTTCTTTTGAAAATTTATAAAATAATTTTAATAGTAAAATTCTCACAATTTTGTGATCACCATTAAACGTAGATTATTAATGAAATTTATTAAAATAAACTAAGCATCATCAACAATAGTCCCACAATCTAGCACACTAATTATACAGATAGTCTATGAAACGGGCCTATTAGTATTTAACACAAGTCAAAATAAATTACAGAATTATTTTACATAGTTACCAATTTCTAGTACGGTAACCAACTCCTCACTCTTTTGCTCTCGAGTTTCCAAAGTCACACTGAGTTGCCTAAGAGGAGAAAAGTAAGAGGTGAGCATTTATATGCTCCATAAGAATTTAATTACATTTTTGGATTAATGCAATTGATCAAATCTGTATGGTTAATTCTTTTAAACCTATTTATAAATCAACTTTATAAATTACTGGTATTCAAAATAATCACATATTCAAAACCAAATGTAAAACCACATTATTATACATATCATACATCAATAAAAATATAAATAGGCTTTCATCCTCTCATCACAGCCTTGTAATACCTCTGTAGCATCTTGATACCGTCTGTAGGTGTATTAGTAAAAACCTACGTAAGGGCCTAGGTCTCTCACCTAGTATTGCAACAACTCACTAGTGATATAAAATACCGCGATGCTATAATGGAACTCAAATTTGTGATCCTATAGTATATACAATATGTAATAGTATACAACAACCATGCATCCAATGATAAAATCATGCTTTAAAATCCAACTTTGTATTATTCTTGTATTATTGTAACATAGGTAGCACACCATTATTTTTCCCAAAAACTATTATGTAAAAATATATATAATAATCTACACAGTCCAATCCTAGTATAACCCAATAATTAACAACAATTTTGTTAACTATTGTAAAATTACGATTTTTCATAAATAAATTTTAATGCAATTAAAATCCAAAATAGATATAAAAACTAAGTAATTGAACTCTACCTTGATATGATAGTAATACCAGGTTAATGACGCGAAAAAAATCCCTCGTTGATCACTCAAGTGCTTAAACGATAGTTTCCGATTCCTAGTGAATCCACTTGAAAAAGTAACTTTTCAACCGGAACTTCAAATGTAGAAACAGAGGTCACCACTGAATTTAGTGTACTAAAAAATACTAAGTTAGTCATATACTATGTCAAAAAAGGATGCCGATACAAGACCGTACTGTGGCAAGTAAAATGGTGCAATTTTGTGCTACGAAATTTCAATTTTCATTCATCAACGAAACATAGTGATATTTTATATCAAAATTCATGTTTCGACCTCACTTAGTCCAAATTCGAAGTTAGAACTCAATTTCGAGGTCTCTAGCGTTAATTAAGCCCACAAATCCGAGAATTACATAAATACCACCTTTGAAAATAATTAGAAAAACATCCTTTTTTTAATTACTATTTCATGCACTTACCGTTACCTTTTTACTTTTACCAACTGTAATTATTCATGATTTTTAACCCTCTTTATATCATATATTTATCTTGGGTAAATAAATCATTTAATCAAAATAATTACGTAAATATCACTTTTTATATAGTTGGTAAAAACGGTAAAAATGGTAAAAACTTATTAGAGAAGAATTTTGATGAGCAACCACTTGGAGTCGGCGATGACAAGATGAGACTCCACTTACTAGAGGTGTCAAAAACGGAGGTCAGACAGCGCTCTAGTGGCCGGAAAACTTTGCTAGAGGCGGAATCTTTGTAGGGCACTGCAGTTTCGTCCGAAGTGAAAACAAGGCGAGACCGGTGGCATTTACTTTGTCTTCGAAAGCTCTTTGACATGGGCTAGTGCGTTGGCTGAGATAGATAGCGATGCTATAGCTGGAAGCAGCGATAGATCAGACATTTTCTTTCTTTTATTTTTTTCCTCAAGTCCCTCTTTGTTAGAAATTTGAACTTCAGAGGGGTTTTAACGCAAATTTCGGGTACTATAGTAATATAATAAAATAATCAGATATTTTGATTATTTAGATCCAAAAATACTTAATTACAATCTTAAAATGTCTTAAATATCCTTTAAAAATTTTAGTTTTTACACAATCCGAGTTACAACAACTTTTTTTTTGGAAGGTTAAGTTTGAGTTTCAGTTTCCTACATATATATAATTATATACTATTATGACTTTTAGTAGTTTTATTTTGAGTTTTAGTCACCTACATATATATAATTATATACTATTATGATTTTTAGTAGTTTTATGTGAGAATAAAATAAAATATTAAATTTACTAAATTTTGTGATTTTTCAACTTAGGTTATTGGTAAGTTTTTCACTTTTGGCCATTTTACCAATTAAATATTGACATTTTTGTAATTAGTTTTCAATGGGTTGATGTATTAGAAACTTTTGATTTGAAATTGTTATAAAAAATTTATAAGGAAGAGAGAATGATAGTATTGTAGTTAAAATCTGATTTCAGTAGCTTTTTTCAACTAAATATGGTATTTTTCTAATTATTTTTAGAAAATTGGTACTTTTATAATTATTTTCATGAAATAATTATTTAAGGTTCATATTTTAGATTTAGTTTTTATTATCTATTATGCTTATTTGTGATGATGATGGTGATACATATGTATGTTTTATGAATATTATCAAAAGTCTATGTCTAATGGTGGTTACAAATTGTGAGAATTTACAATTTGAATTATTTTTATAAATTTTTATAGAAACTATCATTTTGAAAATAATTGTTGTTTTTCTGAAAAATTGAAATTTCTAAAATTTCTAAAATAAATTATGAATTTCCATACATGAAATTTCACTTTTGACGGAGTTAAGGTTGTGACATATGCAATCAATATATATATATATATATATATATATATATATATATAGAGGTTGCTAATTTATAATGAAGTGCATGAAAAGACGTGCATCATTAATGTTCTTTCTCTTTCTTACTTTTTACAATAAAAAAATAGACATGCTAAATTTTCATTGGCCAAGTTGATACCTATGCATAGGTAAAAAAAAAAAAACCTACTAGATTGGTGCCATATATATATATATATATTGTTCTTTTTCGTTTAAATCTATGGCTATATGAATATGTGAAGGTATATCTAGTTTACCTCTAAGTCTAATAAAGTATATCTATTTCGGTTTTTATAGTTGAGAGTTAATTTTAGTTTTGATATCAAATATGAATTTGTTCACTTGCATTCTTTCTCAAATCTACTATGTTTGTAAAAAAAGCCCCTCTAATTTATTTGTCTCTATAAGGTATAAACCACTCAAGATGCTCCTTACTTCAAGACTATACTCTTCTTTGATCCACAATTTACAGTTTTGTTGTAGGTTCATAATTTACAAAACGTATTTTATCCCATGTTTCAAATATTAGTAATCTCTCTTTTCATTTTCGGTTTCATTTAATTCCAAATATCCAAATATTGTCGTAAAACCAGTCGCTTTGCTTTCTGAATTAAAATAAATTCAAGGTTTGCATGAATTTTTGAAGTGGTTCTAATTTTTTCTCATGAATGGTATATTGAAACCATATGAATCATTATTAACATTTTTTAAATTGAAATTAAAATTTCCTTTTTGTGTAATTTAAATTATCTTTTACCACAAAACAAAATAAATATAAATCATTCAGAATAAAAGCAAATATATTGTCTTCCTCTTGTGGAATTTATTATCTCTCATTGGGAGTTTTATTGTCTCCTTATAATAAAGTATATTTCTCTATGTTATTTTTTTCAATATAGATTACTAATAAGAAGATCGAAGGAAGGAGACTTATAAATCTCCGTTCGATAAAAAAAATAAACAAGTGGTTGTTTGATCTATTATGATTCAGATGAATGGATCCCTCCTATCTATGGGAGTTTTTGATTCCGCGTCTTCGGTGTTTAATACTATCATCCTTTCCCAACACCAAAAAAAAAAAAAAAAAGAGAACGTGCCAAATTAATAGGGACATCAACGGGGCGGGACAAGACTGGTTTTATATTTATCATCTCCATCCACATTATTATTTTACTATACCATCCCTACATAATTCACCATTTAATTTGATGCAAAGTAATTTTGGAGAATCCCCATCGGGGATCAATTTCTTTATTGGTATATCGGGTTCCCCATTTAGAATTGTCATATTGAATAAATTAAACAATCTTATATTAGTCAAAATCTTTTAAAAGTCTAAATACATCGAAAAAAAATTAAAATTAAAGTTAACTTCGTTAAAAATTCCAATTGTAGACTTAAGTAACTAAAAAGCACATTCAAATAAAACTTTAATTATTAAAATTGTCAAATGTAAAATATTTAATACCAAAATCATGTAGCATATCATTCATTCATAAAGCTAACACAATTCAAAATCACTCAAATAATATTAGTATATAACTATATATTATAAAAAAAAAAAAATTTCAAAAATAATCTACTTACATCGTTATTATATAAAAAAATAAAAATTATCTTATATATAATTAAAGTAAAATCGATGCATCTCAAGTTGATTTTGCCTCTTTAAATATTAAACGCTAAATATTAAACGAAGAATTTCTGCCTAGTATCCGTGTCATTTATAATTATAAAACCCACTTCATTCAGTTCGGTTAAATTAAGATCCGATCCGACGTATTAACTAGTATATTTAAAAAACTATATTACGCGTTATTTACAACACTAGTACTAACTCGCACCAGCGATTGACCGAGTCAGAGACCCGTTAATTAAAGAAACCAAAGTTGAATAGGATGACCTGATCAAAAAGCAAGTCTTTCCCAATTGGAATCGACGCCATCGCTCTGTTCTGCTCTGCTCTCCCAACACGTATGTCTGTAATTCTTTTTATTGATTTGGTTTGAATTTTGCAATTAGGGTTTCCGATTGATCAAATTTCCTCTTTTACGGATTGAATTGATTTTGATTTTGGAAGAAGAAGAAGATGTGGGCTGCTTCATGCCTGGCATCATGCTGCGCGGCGTGCGCCTGCGATGCCTGCCGTACGGTGGTCTCCGGGATCAGCCGCCGCTCCGCCAGGATCGCCTATTGTGGCCTTTTCGCTCTTTCTCTCATGGTCTCTTGGATTCTCCGTGAGGTTGCCGCTCCTCTGATGGAGAAGCTCCCTTGTAAGTTTTCTTTTTATATAATACTTTGTTCGATTATGGTTNTTCAATTTCTAATAATTCTGATACAACAATAAACTGAAATCAATAGTTATCACACGATATGGTAGGCAAGAGGTTAAGGTTCGAGTCTCTTCGGAAAAAAAAAATGGAAAATATAATTATAACTATTATATTTGAGCTTCTTTTTCTCTTTTTTCTTTAAAAGAAAAATTTAAACTCAGGCATTAATTAAACAATTCTTTTTATTTTCTCACGATCCTCTTGGTAGCAAAGAGACAGATTATAATTGAGATTCGAACTTTATTACAAAACTTTTTGTGACACATGAGATTCGAACTTTGTGACAAAACTTTTTGTGACACATGTAGTTCTCAACATGATTTATGACAATATCACGCTGACCAGATTGATATTCTAGCTAGCTGACCGGCAACCTAATTATAAATCTCAGACATTTCTAGTTTCTATAATCCTAAAAAATAAAAATAAAAACAAAAAATGTCGGCGTGACAGTGTTCATAGAATTGATCATATATATATATATATAAGTAAAGCCTTTTAGAATCAAACCGGTTTCTACGCGGCACACACGATGAACAGACTTAGCCAGGAAAAAGCCAATAGTGAACCCTTTCCACAGCCAAAAAGTTTCGTGTATTATTATTATTTTTAAAAAAAAAAAATCACTCTCAGTTTTTTCAGTTGATAAACAAAATTAATAAATGAAAACAAAGAGAGATTAATTAAGAAAATAGATAGCATGCATCGTGGGCCAGAGTTCGATGTTTGCAATCGGGTATTTATGTGATAAAAAACAATAATGAATAGTGATAATAATACAGATCTCTATGAAGAAAAAGTTAAAAAAAAAAGTTGCAGTAGTAAATGCGTGTGGATCAATGCGACTACTCTATTCGGGGGTATGTTCTTACTGACATTGTGATCATTACGCTTTTGCTTGATTTATGCATTTTGACTGATTGATGTGCTACAAATTATTTAATTGATGTGTATTTTTTTTTTTCTCGAGAAGATAAAGTAAAAGACTAAAATCACTCTTTGGTTGTATTAGCCGGAAGAAAATAGACCCAATTTTTTTTAGAAGCCCTTTTTTTTTTTTGCCAAAAATTTCTTTTAGGAGTACTTGGCTTATAATTTCAGGAGTGTCATTTCACTTTTTTTTTTTTTGTCTTTCCGCAATTGGCTCAAGTTTTAAAATAAATCGACACTAATTTAAGTTTCTTATTTTTGTATGACCATTTCCTATACTCGCATACAGTACGAAACACCATGATATAAACGAATTAAAACCCCAAGAATTTCATTTATAAAAGCTAGAATCAATTAAAATTCATTATTCAATATAGACTCTAGACTCCCTTTACGATCGAACATGTTCCAAGGCCACCGACCCATTTATGTATTTGTCAAGCTAGATCTTGTTCATATACTGTTCCTAAAAATTAATTCATGAAGCGTGTAGGAAACATTTTGTTTTTTTGCTCGAAAATGTAAATAATAGTAACAATTCCTTCAGGCAAAAATGATGATAATAACAACATCAACAACAATATTTTTTTTTTGGAATAATAACATAATTTTAAATCCGAATAAGACAAGACACCGATGTGGAATAGTCAAAGAGAAATGAGATTAAATATGCTCCCTAATATCCCTATTTTGACCCATATGCACAAGTTAAAAAATATTTGAAAAATATGTTTGCGGACGAAAATACTCTTGAGAAAATATGTCTCACTTTCAAAGGAGTGTCTGTTATACTTCCCTCCGAAACTCCTCATTTTTCTCTCTTTCTAACTCTCTCTTTCGTCTCCTTATCTGAAGAGCCAAGAACCTGTCGTGCTGTAAACTGAGGAAGACGAAAATTCGTCGTACCATCTATCTAAATCTCTCTCACTATTGAGGATTACGTTGAGAAAAATGAGTTCCCAAAAGAAGGTAAGCAAAATATGATTTGAGAGTTTTATTTTTTTTGAATTTAGGGCATTTGTAGTAGAAGACGATTTAGAAATTTTTGGATGAAATTTTTGTATGACGTAATTTTTGACTTCATTTCGACATTTTTTCGATGCATTTTCGATTAACTTCGTTAAAATTTCGACGAGTATGGTTAAAAATAATACCGAAAAATCACGTGAAATTCGACGTATTTTCGATGGTATTTCGATAGTGTTTTGATTTACAGAGTCGAAATTTCGATACCTTTTCGATGATATTTTAAAATAGGTAAAATAAACTTTCAATATTATTTCGACTGTGTTTCGATTTTATTTCGATGAGGTTTCGATGAATAGTGCTGAAATTTTGATACATTTTCGATGACATTTTAAAATAGAAAATAAAACTGTTCTAAATTTTCAATGTTAGTTCGACTGTTTTTTGATGACAGTTCGATGACCTTTTCTAGTAGCTAGTAATTAATCTTTTTTCGACTGTTTTCGATTAATTTCGATTCCATTTCGACGTGCTCTGTTTTTCGATGATTTTCGATGAACAATTTCGACTTCCTGACTATTTGTTCTCATTTGAGATAGTTTCTGTAGGATTTTTCGATGACAATCGAAATGTCGTCGAATCAAAATGATCGAAATTTCGATCACTTTTCGACCTATTTCGAAACGTTTCAACTATATTTCGACGTAATTTAGATGCTTTTGATATATGTTAAATTTGTAAAAATTTTGTCTAAATTGCTTTGTTCCTCTTATGCTGAACCAAAAGTCAAAGCTCCTTGTACCTTTTGGGGAACACTTTCCTAGAAGGGTCACTATAAAAGGAACAACGGTGATGTCGAAGATTAAAGAGAAATTTGAGAAGTATGATTTGTTAGAGAGGGCAAAGTAGTGTACGTTTAAGCAATTTTTTCTTGCTCCTCCAATGCAAGCATCAGGAGTACTTATACACCAGCTACTGTTGAGGAAAGTGAAATCCAAAAACCCGGCGGAGTTACAATTTTTCATTGGGGATAGCAACTTGAGATTCGGACTTGGTGAGTTTGCGTTGATAACAACGTTAAACTTTGGTAAAGATCTAGATGTTGTGAAGTATAAATCTATATCTAGTAGCATGAGGCTCAGGGAGACATACCTGAATAATGAAGTTAATATGAGATCTGGTGAATTAGAAGCTGCATTTCTAAATTGTGAGGAGAAGGAGGACGTATGAAAGTTGGGGTTGTGCTACTTGGTAGATAGGCTCTTGATGGCACAGGAGTCAAGCACCAAGATTTTGATGGATATGCTCTCTTTTGTGGAGAATGAGGAGGATTTCTTTAATTATCCATGGGGAAGGCGATCTTACGAGAGAACGTTTCCTAGTTTGAATAAGGACATGATACATCAGAGGGAAAACTACTTTCAGAAGATGAAAAAGAATAAGAAGGCGAAGGAAGCTAAATACACAGTCTATGGGTTTAGCATTGCTTTACAGTATTGGGATTATGAGGCTATCCCCAAGCTTACTGGTGTATTTTCTGAGAACCTTGGCATCAAATTCCCAAAGATGCTATCGTGGACAAGCAATAAAATACCATCAGTGATGGATTGTATTGATGTATTCAAGATTAAGAAAGTAAGTCCAGAAAATTGATTTTATTCTATATAATTAATTTTATAAATTCATAAGTTGATTGAACTTTATTTTGAACTATCTTGCAGTTTGTCACAAAGGCGTTATTGAATCCACGGGAGGCTGAGAAATAATTCTATGAACATATATATCACGATCCACACCATAGCCTCGGCAGTACTTGAGTTGAGGAAGAGGGAATTGATATTGAGGACGAGGACGAGAACAAGAAGGGGGCGGCTGAAGCAAAGCGAGCTGCAGAGGAGGCGGGCATCTTTGACGCTCCCACAAACAAAGTAGAGGAGGAACCCTCGTTCACATAAGTTCTATCTTGAGTTGAAGACTGACATCGCTGAGTTAAAGGCAAACTAGACTGAACTGAAGGCGAACCAGGTGATTGTCAATGATAAACTTGATAGGTTATTGAAGATGTTGGAGGAAATCAAAGCACATCGGCAGTCAACTGATTCTAAATCTGAGGCCACCCAGTCGGATGTCCTTCCTGAAGAGTATCAACCAGGTAAAGATGTTGTCATATGGACTCCCACTAAAGAGCACACTCCTGAAGAGCAGCAAACTCCGGGAGTGAAAGAGTTACAACTAGCTGAGGTGGCTACAGTTAAGTTTGGGAGGAAGAAACTGGTCGGCCAACAATCTAAGAGACTCATTGACTACACTGATCCGTCAAACAAGAAGTTCAAGGTTAATGATTCATATAAACCAAACCCATTCAAGAAAATTGAAAATAAATAGCTTGATACATTTAGGAGATGGCTTGCAGGACTTATTGATAACCGGAAACCAATCCAGCTTCCCACTGGTGCTGCTACTACTAGATTCTTCTTCCACCTGCAGACTCCTTGGAAGTGACTTTCAGATGAGGTAATTTGATTTATAATTAAATTTTTCTTTCTTCATTTTGAAATCCTTTTTTATATTCACTTAAAAGTTATTGTATTCTCTCCATTTGCAGCATATTGACGTGACTTTTCGGTTGATACGAGAATGCCTTTGGCTATTCCCAAAGACTTATAGAAAGAAGGTCGCCCTTGCGAACACAATCTACATTGCATGCATGAATGGTCAGTGGGATGCATTTCGAAAAACCTCCAATAAAGCGAAGTTTTTGTGGGATGACTAGCTTACTGACTATGCTAAAGGAGATGCAGATAATTTTCAACATGGCTGGGAGGAGGTTCACGAAGTTCACTCTCTCTTGAACATCGGTTCAAATCATTGTGTTCTTGTGTAGATAGATCTTCCTATGCATATGCTTACGGTATATGACTCTGACCAAGCATTATATGATGATGCACATGTCGAGGAATCCATACGTCCAATGATGAAGATGTTGCCATACTTTCTGCTGAATGTAGAAGGAGTCGCTGATCACGATGATCTTGATTTGACTACAACGACGAAACCTCGTGATTTTGATGTTAGAAAGTTACCTCCCAATGTAGTGCCACAAACAACGAAGAGGTAATTCAATACAATATAAAGATATTAACAAACATTTCTTCAATTGGTTATTTTGACACTAACTAGAATTATTTGTCATTGCAGTGGAGATTGCGGCATTTTTGTTGTAAAGTACTTGGAATGTCTGTTAGCCGATATTCCACTGTCCAACGTTGTTGATGATGTTATGCAACATTCAAGACAGAAATTATGTATAGATTTATTCTAATAGAATATAAAGCCATAGGTGTATAATAAATTTTTGTATAGTTGTTAGTTTTGCTAATTTTTGTAAATAATTTTATTTGGGATAGGGTAGCTGATGTATTGTGCATGTATAATATTACTGTGCATACTCAGGTTAAAATTTGAAGTTAAAACGAATGAGATATATTAACAGAGTCGAAATTAGATGATATTCGTCACTGTTTTCGATGACATTTAGATGCATTTTGATTCATTTTCGATGATTTTTCGACTATTGCATTTCGATTCGAAATTTCGATGCATTTTCAAGGATTTTTAGAATATTGCAATTTTTTCAAAACATTATATCATTATAATAAAGTAAATAATATTCCAAACTTATTCCAACTAAAATATTAAAATTATTCATTACAACGTTGTACTTAAAATCCTAAAATTAAAATGATAAAATTAATAGTACAAAATTCTCAAGATATGTCATTTGTTGTTTGATTTTCTATACAAAATTATTTATTTGAAGCTGTTGGTATCATGTACCTACAAGTTGCCCGATTGTGGCCCTTTCCACTACAACGGCTATAATGGCGTTGCATTATGATCTTCTCCCTTTTTGACTTTGTACGTTTTGTTTTCGGCCGGCTAGCCTTTGGTTTATAAGGAGGTGGTTCTACCATACGTCTGCTAATATCATCAGGTACATCTCATTCTTCTTCATTTCTCACTGGAAATATAGTCTCTGCATATGAGTACAACCATGCGTCAACTGTATAATACCTGGAACACAAGGAGTATGGATTGATGCGTCGACTTAGAGTAGCCGCCAATGCATGCGTACATGGCAGACCTGTCAAATCAGATCTCCTACAACTATAAGTCTTTGTCTGTAAGTTAACTTGACCGTCTCTGTCACCGTCCATAACATAAAACTCACAGTGGCTGAGAGACTGAACAATCAAAATCTTCGCAGCCTCAATACGGTCCTCCAATTTCTTCTCAATCTTTTTCGATAATGGTTTATTGAATTTCATTGCCAATATTCGTCTTTCAAAGAATCAAGTTTGTAGTGTAAACCTCAGAAACTCCGCCAAAATTGTGATTGGATACTTCCGTGTATCTCTACTCGTGTTATTAAAGCTCTCAGCGTTATTACTTGTCATAGTGTTGTAACGAATGGCAGAGAAGTTTGCACGGCTCCATTTCTCAATGCTTATTTCTTCTAAATAATTAGCAATGACTTGATCCTTGACCTTGATTTTCTCAAAATGATGAAGAAAGTCATTCATCTGATAGGATTTTACTGCCAAGAAGTACTCACTGTGGCAATGATCAGTCTTGAATTTTGCTTGGATATTCATACCAATATGATGTATGCAAGCTCCGTAGTGTGCTTCAAGGAACACAGTCGACAATGCATTCGTAATACTTGGGTGTCGGTCCGATACGAAGACCAAGTTCTCAACGTCTCCAATTGCTTCCTTTAGTTTCACGATAAAATACATCCAGGATTCGTTGTTCTCTGAGTTGACTGCTCCAAATGCAACAAATGCAACTGCCTGTTTGCATCTTGTGCAATCGCAGTCAATATTGTCCCTCTATAGTTTGTTTTTAAGAAGGATCCATCCACACATAGCACAGGATGGTATGTTGTTCTAAAGCCCCGAATAGATGCGCCCAGTGACATGAAGAAATACTTGAAACGTCCTATCTCATCAGTCTCTAAATGCGTTATTGTTCCTGGATTAGTCTTCTCTAACATATATAGGTAAGATGGCAGCTTTTGGTATGAACCATCCACTGTTCCCCTCACATACAGAAGTGTTTTTTCCCTACATCTCCATGCCTTTTCATATGTCATGTTAATCCTATAGTCTTTTGAGAAATCGTTGATCATTGATCGAGGGGCATAATTAGGGTTGGCTGGATTTGTGTAATTTCTCTTAATGCAATGTCCAATAACACATGGTGCTGCTTGTCTGTTGTCCTTATGCCTTATTGCCAACAAACATGTGTGTTCAGGCACATATCTTCGCACCTCAAACATGTCAGATTGCTCCAGCTTTCTAGCTCGCAACCGCCATGTACAATTGTCGTCTATACATGTTATAAACCAACAGTGTTTGCCTGACTTTTTTACCTTGAANCCTCACCCACAGGTGTCAACTTCGGTAAAATGGACACACATAAATGAGTACGGTTCTGAATAGAGTAAGACATCTCTTCAAGCCAAATTTCTAGGTCACTATCAGTGGTAATCTTCGTTGGAGGAATAGGGATTCCATCTCCACCATCACATTTATAAACAACCTTAAGTTCTAAATCAAAACGATTTTTATCAACTCCAATCACCTCATACAGCTTATCTACAAGGGTCACAAAAGTTATACCCATCCATACACCCATAGCCTTACTTTCTTTAGTAATATAAGACCATAATATTTTCTCTGACGAAAATATCCATTCACCGTTATACAAAACTATGATGTTGAAACGTGACTCTGCAGATGAAACAAAAAAAAGAAATTAGATTCAATAGAAAAAATCATAAAATGTAAAAGGAAGAATCTATATTTTGTAGCCATCGAAAATTAGTCGAAATTGATCGAAAAAAATAATCGAAATAGTCATCGAAAATATGTCGAAAATTCGACTACCATCGAATTATAGTCGAAATATAGTCGATGAAATTCTTACATCTCAGATTTCATCGAAATTTGGTCGAAATTATAATCGAAATACATAGAAATTGATCGAAAAAATAATCGAAATAGTCATCGAAAATTCGACTACCATCGAATTATAGTCGAAATATAGTCGACGAAATTTTTACATCTCAGACTTCATCGAAATTTGGTCGAAATTATAATCGAAATACATCAAAATTGATTGAAAAAATAATAGAAATAGTCATCGAAAATAGGTCGAAAATTCGACTACCATCAAATTATAGTCGACGAAATTCTTACATCTCAGATTTCATCGAAATTTGGTTGAAATTATAATCGAAATACATCGAAATTGATCGAAAAAAATAATCGAAATAGTCATCGAAAATAGGTCGAATATTCGACTACCATCGAATTATAATCGAAATATAGTCGACGAAATTCTTACATCTCAGACTTCATCGAAATATGGTCGAAATTACATCGAAAATTCGATACTTATCGTGAGGCAATCTTATTTTTTGAGAAATCCAGACTTTTGCAGGTAATCCTAGAACCAGAAAACAACTTTTAATGTATAAATTATGCTCGTAACATATCGAAACTCAGTTAAAAACTATTTCAAACAGTACCCATAACATTTGAACATATAAATTACATACTCATTTCACGGATTTCCATCCTCCGTACCACCAAGTCTTTTTTCTATTTTTTCAACTTTTATCTTTTTCTGCTTTTCTGCTCTTAGAATTTCAGCTCCTTAGACAGTGTGATAACTTCAAGCATGAGATTACATGAAAGATTGTGAGGATATAGAAAGAGGAATAAGGAGCTACAGCTAGATTAAAGAGAAAAAAAACGACATATACATTGTAAATCAATTATTAAGAATAGAAATAACATTTTAAATAAATATGCACATATTTTTCAGAATTTTATTAAGACAAACGTACGTGCTAAAATATGCCTCGTATTTAACCTAATTTATCCAGTAAAGAGAAAAGTACAAAAATAATATAAGAGAAATTGTGACCTTCTGATTTGACTTAAATACTTAAGTTTCTAATCTAAAAGCAACTTTAAAATTTTTTCTACATGATCCAATTTCGGTCCTGCCGACACGCTGACGTGGAGCTATACTGGATTTTCTGCCGACCTGGGATGACGTCAGTGAAATTAAAGATAAACGGCGGAAAAGTATGGGAACTACCTTTCAAAAAAAGAGAAAAGTAAGGGAGCTATTTGTCTTAAATGGGGCCCACATAATATTATAAAACACACACGTGGAGATTTGAGGGTAATGGTTGGGGAAGGACACACGTGCGACAAGCCGCCGGCAGTAGCCAACCGAGTGTTGAAAGCTGAGGAAGAAGATATTGTTTTGTTCGTTCCCCTAATGTTTGATGTTATGTTTTCTGTTTTTTTTTTTTTTTCCCTCTTTCTCTTTATTATTATTATTTTTTTGTGTGTGGCTTTGGGCTATATGTAATTTTACTGAGCAAAAGGCACATCGGAAATTTAATGGACCAAAGAAAAAGGACAGAGAGAAAAAGGGCCTTGGCTGTCTCTATCAAAATTATTATCGACCAAGGGTGAGACATTTGACATATTTCTATCCTTTCAAACTTCACTTCGCTAGCTGATCCTCTTCTTGGAAAAGAGAATTCTAGACTATTTGAATTTGTATTTCATAAATGAACAATATTCCCACTATTCTTATTAATTATCTAAAATAATGCGACTACCATCATCAAATTGGAGAGATGATACATGGTAAATCCTATTTAAAATTAGGAATGAGATGAATGTTGAACGAAAATTGTTAAAAAAGATTGATAAATATGGTAATTGCAAAATTATTATATTAGCTGTATTAAAAGTTGTATTTGTTAAATTTTTGGAAGGTAATTGTGACATTTTGTTTTTCATTTTTTCATTACTCTCTAATTATTTCAAGGAGAGAGTAACTCAGTTTGGTGAATCTAGACTGTAGAGAGAGTGTCCAGTCATTCCTCAACGGTTCCACCTCTCCTCTCTCGACCACTATCCCTTTTGCCAAATAGTGGATTTTGGCTCCCTTCATCTATCTCCAATATTCCACAGATCATTTCTGCAAAAAACAAAGCCTATTAGCTAAGTGTTACAGTTCTTACTTTTTGAGGCTACCAATTTATCTCAGTTGGAATTAAAATGCTATATGTGTGTCAATTGTATGTTATTCAATTGAGAGAGGGTTCGCAAACTACCAAATTATCTAGAAGGCTCTTCATCAACTGTCATTAAATGGTTCAGTTTTACCATTCTTTCACACTAGTTCGTCCTGAATGTACCACACGCACAGTATTTTTTCTTTCATAGTTGGTAATTCTTTCTAAAATTTCCAGCCAAAAAAGAAGAAGATTTTTTTGGTATTTTGATTGTCTTAGTTTTTGTTTTGTTTTGTTTTTCTTTTCTGATAAATTGCTTGCTTTAATTTTAGTACTTTGACAGAAATGTCATGTGCAAAGTGATCATGTTCTCTTTAATCACCGATGGAATTTGTTCATTTGTATATATAGAGGATAATATCACCTGAGTCCCCAAATTTTTCTTAGTATCACTTAGGTGCTCAATCTTTTTTTTTGTAGCACCTAAATCCCCAAATTATTGATTTTCATCACATATTAATTTTTGGTCCTTTTTTCGTCTAAAAGAAGCATTAAATGATCATGTGTAATGCTAGTGGCATTGTCTCCATGGGTATAAGCTAGAAAGAGAAATCATTTGGTAGTCAAGAATTCTCTGTCGTCTTTTAAGGAAAACTTAGGGTTTTCGTTTTTCCTCAAATTGGAAGAGCAACAATTGTTTGATCTTCTTCAACTTGATTTATGTAAGAATGGAATTTCAGTTTTTTTTTTTTTAATATTCATCTTCCTCATTTCGATTAAGGTAAATAATTATGGGTTTGGGGATTTAGAGAAAATGATGTTCTTTTTAGTTATCATCTGTGTCTTCCCTTTTTTTTTTTTGGGTTAAGTGTTTTTTTTTTGCCTTTTTTTGGTGTGAATGGTAAGAGTTTTAAGATTTGGATTATTGCAATTTGTTGCCTTTGAGCTTGAATATAGCCTATACAGGAACTCGAAGCCCGAAGCCCTCTACTTTGTTTTATTGGGAAATTCATTTGCTCTTTTGACTATTATGTTGGGATTTATACACAATTTTCTTTATTAACATATATTGATGTTGACGTTTTTAAAGATGTCATACTTTATGTCCACCTGTTTAAAATGGTAATTTCTCTTCCAAAATTAGCTCTATTAAGTGGACAAAATCATTAACTAATTATTGTCAAATGAATTTTAACATGCGATATATAAGGTTATAAACGCTTATAATAAACTTTTCAATAAATAATGTTACCAAAACATTATGTTCCAACATTGAGTAGAATTTCGGCAACACTTCTAAACAAGTATTCCTGTAAAAATAAAAAATTGTTAACCGTCGAGACCTGTGTTCCACACAGAGTCCTTAAAACTGATTCACTCCCTCTACCAGAATACTTGAGGATTTTGCAAGCATCAGTCTCCCAGGATATAACGACGAAGAGTAGCAGGTGAAGTACCAACACCTCCACTCTACGAACTGGAGAGCTTTGAACTCAAACACATTAGAACTTTAGCTACAAAATTTCTAAACACTCGAAAAGCTCTAGCTAGAAAAACTGAGGAACTCAAGAATACTTGAGAGAGAAGAAAGCTTATGTTTTTTGGCGTGTCGAATGAGGAGGAGAAGAATGGGGGATTTGGTAGTAAAACCAGAAAGATTTTCATTAATCTCAAAATATTTTTCAGCCATTAGTATGGCTATTACTAACGTTCTTAGCCATTAAACTAGTTGTTACACCTGTCAGTCTTTAATCAAATATTAAAATATTTACCAGTTTTATTACATGGCAGTTTCAACATCCAAAAACGTTCATTCTGGTTTAAAATGGAAAGGAAAAATATATTGGGCCACAACAAAAAGTTGGGATTACTATGGTCCAAGTTTTGGCCCAGTATTCGTGTCCGCAGGTGCGAGCACACACGAGCCCATGCAAATTCAGGCCCAACCCTGAAGATTTGCACCCCCCCTGCGCACGCCTGAGAGAGCATCTGTGGTAGTTATTCTTACCACTATCACAAAACAAGGTTCTATATAAACCATTTGTATCGTACATTTCCCACCAATGTGAGACTTTAATATTTTCTTTTTATTTTCCATTTCAATGGTGCACTTTTGAGCAACAATTTCTCATTCATCAGTGCACCATTTTGAGTGTGTGAATATACGAAATCGATATTTTGCGGAGGAGAACAAGAATTCAACAAAACCTTTCATCAACAAGAAGTGAGTCCCACTCAATTTTTAGCTTCAAAATGGTTCATGAAAATGAATTTTATAACAAATTTAGTCTTTAAAATCCACTTGGGCTTCCAAGCCAAGCCCAAATTATTTCCTTAACCCATTTTTCAACACTAATAACCACAAATAGGAAAATTTACATTTTAACCTGATTTATTATAAGTTTCTTTTTGGCAATTTAATTCATTGATTGATTAATTTCACAATTTGATCAAAAAATATTTCATTCATTTATACATTAAGAAACATTCTATTATAGTAAAATGCTAATAATGTTAGGCACCGCACCTACAAATTTCAGCCACCATTTTATAACCAATCTAAGCTTTAATGGAGGTGAGGTTATTGTTACTCCTTTATTCCTTCTTTGGACACAAAAAGATGAAGAGTTTGGTACTTTGGGCTTCTCTTTCCAACTTATACCCTTGGAGATATGGTCATGTGCATAGCACATAGTCATTTAACACATATTTTAGATAGAAAAAGGGCCAAGGATTAACACGTAATGAGCACCAATAATTTAGGGATTCAAGTGCTACAAAATAAAAAGTTGAGGACCTAAGTGATACATTAGGAAACATAAGTTTGGGGGACTGTATGTGATATTATCCCATATATATATAATTGTTTGGGCTTAGATATCATTCTTATTTATAAAACTTCTTGGTATGGATTTTCGTATATATAATGTGCCTCCAAATAGTCTCTTTTGGAAATTTGGACGACGCTAAATCCAAATTGATGTAGGTATGGTTTATATGGCTCTGATGAAGGCAATAAATGGACTTTTCACTAAAATATTATGGGACACTAGTATAATACTTACCGAATCTCCGTTAAGAATGATGTTAAAATGATAGAATAATGACTAGAATGCTATATATTTATTGGAAAATAAGGAGAGAAAAAAAGGAGAAATAGAGAAAAGACAAGTACGCTTTTAGGGAATGTGGTGACTTACCTTTCAGAGTAGAATTATAATGACTGATTTTTCAAAGTCGTAATTTTTAGTAATTTTATGATGAAACAATGATAAATAGTGATTTTTCAAATTCTAAAAGATTTAGTACTTAAAATTTTATATTTTAGTCCTTAAAAATAAGTAAAATTTGAATTAAGAAAACCTTTAATTAATATAGATTTTTCGAGAAAATATTTCACTTAAAGTTTAAAGAAAATTCTAATTAATAGTCTAAAAACATTTGTAAATTCATAAACTTTAGTAAAATGAGTCAAATTTAAAACTTAGATTCAACGTCTACATAATTTTCATAAAATCGTTTGTATTTCTAAATACTCAATTAAATAGCAAAATTATTCTCATACATCTATTTAATAAATACACTACTATTGGCTAAATAAATTTGACAAAGAAAGTAAAGATGATACAGAGTAGGGATCAACTGAAGAAAAGGTAGGAAACGACATTCTTATACTAAATAAGCTTGTCAAGCCACTAAGATATGAATCAACACTTGAAAGTAGGAGGAAGTAAGGGAGTGAGTACATGAATGCTCAGTAGAGATTCGATTATAAGTTTTTAGACATAAGAAATATATTCATGCTGAAGGTCCTGCATAGTTAATAGTCTATTCTAAAACAGTTCACAAAATCTAAATCGAAATCATAATCTAATAGTTCAAACATTTCAAACCATTGTAAATCATTCATCAAAACCAGTACATATATATTCAAGCCAACATATAACTATGTATATAATTATGATATCCGAAGTGTCATAGTGGATCACTCGTAAGTCCAAACCACCTAATGAGGCAACCGTAAGTCTGAGTGCCCAATGTGGAGTACCGTAAGTCCAACGACCGCATAAGTATATGAATGCATGCAAATACTATATGAATGATAAACTAAAGGATAAACACCATTTCCACAAAATCTCAAAATAACTATGTAGTAATCTATCAAAGAACATTTAATTCTCAAAACTGAGTTTTCAAATCGTTTTGAATTTTCTAAAATTTTTGGCATTATAATAGTTATTTTTGATCAAAAACCTAAAAAAAAAAAATTCAATTTCCTGCAGAAAATAGTCCAAACTGTATATATGACATGCTAACTAGTGTGATGTGTCTCCCAGATAATTTATATCTCAATTCAGGTCAAAACATATATAAATCACTTTTTTATGAATTATTTTACGAAATTCCATATTTATTCAAAATATGTGAAAATCAAAATTAAACGATTTTAAATATCAAGTAATCAAATCCCTACCTCAATCGAGTGTCCAAATAGAATTACGAGGCTATGGAGGAAGTTTGGTGTTGTTTGGGTGTCGTTCGGGGGGTTAGGCATCATTTTTGAACATTTTGATCGATAAGTTTGAAAACTCGATTTTCAATCAGAGTTTCAAATTGTGAAACGGACTTCACCCCTAAATTCAGAGTACCTAAAAATGCTAAATTAGATATATAATTTGATCGATTTGGGCTAGAACTGAAGCTGAGCCCACGACATGCAAATCGAGGCAATCTAAGCCATTCGATTTCGTTTTTCGTACCTGTTTCAAAACATAGTTAATATATATCTCATTTTCACCATTTTTCAACATAGGTTCCAAAAAATATATTAGTTTCAAAATCTAACGATCCGATCAAAAAGTCAATTCCAAAACTATTTACACATAAAACTGTCCAACGAAAAAATCAAACAGAGAAAAATTGAAACATGAGGCACTTACCATGAGATTGCCCTTGAGGAGAGAAATTCACGGCGACCAGTTTAAAGGCGAATAGCGGCCGAAATTGTCTCCGGCGAGCAAAACCACTTACGATGTTTTTCGCCATTTTCTGATGATCGCGAGCTCTAACGGGATTAGATTGGGTGGCACTTGTCCGAGCGTCAATGGTAGCCAAAGGAGCAGCTGCTGTGGCTAGTTGTGGTTGTTCTTCGCAGGGGTCTTAAGGGAGAAGTGTAGGGATTTAAGAGAAATTTTGAAACTATTGGGGACACGTGCCAATTTTTGGTCAGTTGGGCACCACTGTTTTGCTCATTTATGTTTTGACCTAGTTTTTAAAATTTCTTTTCAATTTTGCCCTTGAAAAATACACTTTAATCCAAAATTTCAAACTTTCTTTGCATTTATACCCAAAAGAATCTAGGCCAAAATTCTGTCCAAATTCATCATTTTTTTTTTGAAAAATTCGGTTAAAAGACCATATTACCCTTATACACTTTAAGGGGTTTTACAAGAATAATGTGATATTTATAGTGACCGTATGGTCTCAAAGTTACTAGAGTTAGTGACCGCGTATCCCATGAAATAGTTAAAAATGTCTTGCCTACTATCTGTACGGACATTGGAAGGTAAGAATCCACGTATCATCCTCGGTTTGTATAATGCCTGGAGTTCATCTGTAGAATATTCTCGTAGGATATTCTATGTGGTCAGAATGTAATTGGCTGCTATGGTGGTTGGATGCCCGTCCCAGGTCTTGGTAGGTGATCAACTGTGATCGGTGGTATTCGTAATACTGCATTGCTTGGATGACATTCAGTACTCGCCAGTGTGCTGAGAGTCGTTGGTCGCCTCCAATGGGGTTGGGTTCGGATCAGTACGACCAATTAGCTTTTATCTTCAATATTCGAACTGTAGTCGGACGGGTGCCAACTCCAACAGCAGAACCACAAGTTGTGCTACACTATATTACCCCCGGCAACACTCTTATTTGTTCAACTTTAATATTTAATGAATTAGGAATAAAATATAGGGATGGAATATATGCTAAGTTACGTTCCTTATATTGGTTAGAAATTTAATACATAGAGACACGAATAATTATAATATTCATACTCTATTCAATTCTCTAGAAAAAAAAAATATACTATATTCAATTTTTTTAGTATGGATTGCAATAATATATATATATATATATATATAGATTTATATATATGTTTCCTAGTAAAATACAAAAAGAGAAAAAAATTCGCATAAAATATGACAATATCTAGATAAAAACTAACCATTTAGATCTATACACTCTACATACATATTTTTATATCAAACTACAAAAATTACTAAACCCTTTAAGCGTATTTCTTTTTTCAATTTGATTAGTTTATAAATCCTAAACTAGTACTTTTAACAAAATATGATTAAAGAGAGAATTAATAATACTAAAACGATTGAGAATAATTGAAAATATTAATTGGTCTTTCGTCTTTGTTTATAATTCTAGGACATGCTCAAATCATCGTGAATGCATTTCAGGAAGAAGACATTATCAAAGTCAATGTAGGGGCAAAGTTTACAATATCCAAATGAAAGATTAATGATTCGTTATATAGATGGTATCAGAATCAATCTTAGTCGCAATTATGAATCCTACGTACAAAGATAATTTAGAGGAAAAAACGAAAATATCTTGGGAAAATTGAGAAGAAGTCTTTGTGTTTTTGTTCGGACTTGACTCTAGATGAAAGAAGTTCAATGTAAAACAAACTAGTCTTAGTTTGTAAATTAGAACACTTGCTTCCTTAAATTATACATTAGATTCTAGTCAATATTTGAGCTCTCAATTCTGTATAATTATCTGTAGTTTGATTGCATTGCAGCTTTAGATTCCAAACTTTTTTATAATAGATTGCAAGCACTAAAACAAACTATATCCGGTCAATTGTTAGATTACAAATATCATTATATGCAAGTACTGAAAAATCACTCATAAATCTTTTATCTTTATCTAAATCTCGACTAACCCTTATTTTTCTCGCCAATCCTTAAAGGGCTATTCCTATATCTTTGAAAAGTTCCCTAAAATATTTCAGGCTGCGAACTCAAAAACGGAAAAAAGGAATGAAAAGAAAATGAATAAATTGGATTTTGGATATGATTACAAGGTTGTTGGTTTCTCCCAACTTTCGAGAAGAAATATGATTTTGCCATCACATAATATTATAGTCACGACCCCATTGAAATTTGATCTATTCAAAATCAAAGGAAATTAATGTAGTATACGTATGGGTCCTTGGAATATCTATCCAAAAACAAGTTTTCCAATGAAAATGATCAAACACAAACTGGGATTAATTTCACCGCTGCTTCATTAATTAACGAATCATTTTTCTTTTGAAACCGAAATATCTTTGATTATATTGGTGAAAAAATATAGATTTGAAATTCATCTAGTTTAGGACTCTTGTTGATCAGGACTAATATAAGGCGACCAAATATTAGCCTTAGATATATACTTACAGTTACACATATTTAGTCATAGCAAGGACCCGAGTTGTCATTTAAATTTAAAAATCTTGGAAGGAGCTATCCAATTTCCAAGGTTCAAAGATAAAACATATAAGTATAAGCTATATATGCCACTGGCCTCCTATTCATAAATTGCTTGGAATTAAATACTCAGCTTTCTCTTCTTCCCCTGGATTATTGGAGTGGGGATTAAAAAAGACAGAGAGAGACCAAAAACTTCCGAGAATATTGTTTAGCTGTAATCTCTATTAATTTATGGCTATCTACTAAGAGATTTTATGGAATTTTTGTACCAATGAGTTGGTAACAGTCATGTAAGGTTCTTAAGACTGTTACAAACCAAATATATATGATACTAGTAATTTATATTTTATTATAAGTTATACGTAACTGGAAATATCAACAAACGATCAGTAGTGACGCATATAATGAAAAATAATATGATTATATATAACGACGTGATGTCGTTAGGTAACTTAGGCTTAATGTCAAGATTCTGCTTACAAAAGCATGTTGAAGGTTTGGAATATGTAAATGAAACACCAATTATCTTTGCTAAACATAAAGAAGTTTTCTAAATCATGCGGAGTCTAGTCTCACATTGAGATAATATGTAATTTGAAATAATGTTATATATATATATATATATATTGAGATCAAAATAATAGTATATATATTTTTGAGTTCAAAATAATATTCTCTAAATTTCTCAAAACGAAAACAGATATAGTGACGTACGTATATTAGTTCATGTGGTGGCCCAACGTTGCATAATGGATTGGGTCTTTGCGTTAGTGGATTTCTTCTGGGCAGGAGTAATTTGGGCCGAAATGATTCGGAAATGACCATAGAGAAAAATTACAAGGATAGGACTAATTAGAGCCAAAATGACTTTTTTTTTTAAAAATAAATTTTTAGGAATGTCAATAACTTTTGACCATGAAAAAAACTATTATTTAGAATTTTTTTATATTCAAAAAATTCTTCACCATATATCAAGACAGTCTTGGTGCTCCTTAAATTGTTATTTTAAAAAAAATAACAAAAAAATTATTTAGGCCAAAATTAGTCCTACCAGGTCCTTTATAATCACAATCTTTATAATTAGTCTTAACAGATCATCCTGAAAAACAGTTTTATAAAAGGCATCGGATCTGAAAAACTTCTAAATTCGTCCATTTTCCTTGTGTGAGTCCCAAGTATTTACAATAATATTTTTAAAATTGCATATAAACACATTATAAGATGAGTATAACTGATAATTAATACAACTTAAGCATATGTTATAAAATGATAATAACCTAGTAAAAACTATGCATATATATATAAATAATACGTCATACGTGCTTTAAATCACTTGTTATCGTATTGTATCATTTCTCTTGAAAAATATTTTTGTAACTTTACTTTCATTGAAATCATGTAATGTTTTGGACCTTTTTTAAGCATAACTACTATTAAAATGGCATAATCTTGGATATTTTTCCATATTAACTTAAAAGGAATTTTACTACATCCATAATTCATTTATTGCTCACCTTGTCTACCGTCTTTTCGTGTAAGGGGATACCACCATCTCTTTTTTCTACAGAATCACCGAGTTAGGAGCCATATTTTATAAACAACGTAACTTTGAAACTTGGATACAATAATATTTTTTTTTTTCATTGTCATAGTAACAGCTTAAAAGATGGCACGTGCTTTCAATTCGTTATATCCCTTTTTGTTTTAAATGCTCGAATGCCAATTTTTTTTTTAAATGTTTTATACATGTCATTTTAATTTATTTTTTTGTGTACATAACTTCTTTTTATTTGTTAACATTATATATATATATATATATATATACAAAGTTCTCTTAGTTTTGTCACGTCGATCTTCTTCTTTAAGAAGTTAATTAAAAAAAAAAAGAGAGTATATAAATAGGATAATTCTTCGGTGTCTCACTTTATTTTGAGGCACTTACCTCAAAAACTTTGTAATTATTGGATCCATAAAGTAAATCTAATGGCTATCAATCAGTATAGACAGTGAAGGGTATTGTGAATGGCATATTAAGAGAAAATTGCAACCAATTAGTAAGTGGTACTTGTATTTGAGTACTTTAATAAAAATTTGTAACAGTCAGATTATGACATTTTCTCTAGTAGTCTTCTTCGTCCCTCTTTCCTCTAGTTTCTTCTATAGAAGCCCCAAAGTTATAGAGGAAAGAAAAAAATTTAAAAAAAAAATGTGTAATATAAAAATTTGAAAAAGAAAATATCTTCTTTCTATAATTATTTGATATAAAAAAAGAAAAAAACTAATTTATTTAAAAATAATTATTTTAGCCTCAAAATGTAACAATTTTAAAAATTAATACGCAAACTCAATGTGGTACATTTAAATTTGTGATTAACTATAATGTTTTTTCTTCTACTCTTTTCTCGAATTTAGAGTGAAAAAATTTCGTAGGGCTCACTTTTTCCCCCCTCCACGTCTCTCTCTATTTTTCCTTCCTTTTGTCTTTCCCATTTTTCCCTACTACCCTTTTCTTCGTCTCCCTCCTTTCCCCTCCTGCTAAACATAATCTAATTATGGAAGTCTCTATCTCAACAATGGCCGAACTTTCCACAAGCCACTCTCTAGAATTTTCACATTTTGTGTTCGTGACCTCTGCCATCGTTGAACTCAGAGAACCTCTTTGGCTATGATAACACCCAAAAAAGCTCTGAGCTGTAGAGCTTCATTTTCACTACATGGTACTTTCTTCTGCTTCATTTTTTCAGTCTTTGAGTTTCATGATATTTCACAATTGGATGTATAACTGGATTTCTATATTATTTCTATAAGGGTATATGGTTATTGTTGCGAAATCTTTCTTATATCAAAGAACCCAAAAATTTTGCATTTCAAATTTTCGTATGTTTCTTTTTATTATTTGATTGAGTTACCATGAGATTTGTTCTGCTTTGGGGATCTATTTCAGTAGATAGGTGTTGGTTTTGGTTACTCTCCTTGGATTTTATTGTGGAAATGAATCAATTAAGCCATTTCAATTATGAAAAAGTAATCAAAATCTTCCCGTTTTGGAATGATATTTGAATCTAATTTTATGTTTTTAAAACTTGAAAAAAAAAAAGGAAACCAGCCCCAAAAAACACGTTTGTTAGAACTGTTTTGAATTCCAGAAAATAGAAAATGATAATTTGACGTATTCTGATCATGTTTTCTCTCCTTCTCCTCCCCAGAACCCAAAACCAGTAAAACCAGAGATCTCTCCAGTAATTGGTGACTCTATGCTCTCAGTCTCCCCCTCCTTGTTTTCATCGTCTGCCACAATCGAAAGTCTCGACCCTTCTCCATCACGCCACAGGTCCGCAAATGCCACAGAAACACATAGTTATTCCGTACATCAATGTCGCCTCCTCGTTCTCCTCTCGTTCACCCTCATGCGGAAGTGGTAGCATCAAATTCATCTCTTCATTTTTTTTTTGGGTCAATTTTCAGATTTGTTGTGATTTCTTTTTTCTCTTTTTTTTTTTTTTTTTTTTTTTTTTNTTTTTTTTTTCCTTTTTCATTTCTTTTCTCTGCCCTTTAGCTCTGAGACCCGAAGATTATTGGGCGAAGTTATGTTGTTCGGGTGGGACTATTTTTGTTATTTTTATTAGCTTTGTTGTGAGTTTATTTAATGAAGTTGTGAGTGATGTTGAGAATTTAATTATGTAGTAGTTTTCGGGACGTATCTGAGCATATATATGCGATTTTTTTTCCATCCAGATTTCTACTTGTATATAGAAAATAGGATTTTGAATGCAAAATCACATACTCACAGTATGAAATATGGTATTGGGTTTTTTTTTTTGTTAATAAATATGGTTTCTTTGTTTTAAATGCGGCTTATGATCACATTTAGTAATAAAAAAAAAATCAAAACACCATATAGTAATTAAACGTAACTACAGGTTATATTTTCAGTAATATGAAAAATCAAAATAATATATAGTAATTAAACGTACCTATAGTTATGCTTAAACAAATTTCTTTGAAAGATTTTATCTTATTCACTTATTGTAGAAAAATTATTTTCAACAATAACTCTACCAAATACAGTTTCACATTTTTTTTTAGTTTGGAAACAACAAAATATAACAACCAAACGAGATTTCAAATTCACATTTTCCTTCTACTTGTTATGTAACTTAGTAGTTATTGTTTCTTTTCTTTTTTTTCTTGTAAAGTTTTTTACTTTATTAGCTAGTCTTTTATCAAAGAGAGTGCTTGTGCTTATAGTTCAAGCTGTTTATAATAAGCCATGGTTAAAATCTTTTCTTGGAAGCTTAAAGATTGCCTTACTTACCGATGGTCTATTACCATTGCTTTTCATAAATTGATGTGGGCAAGAGAGAATGAGATTCGGTAAAGAAGCTTTAATGGGTAACTTTTGAAGCGGATAATTTGTTCTTAGTTTTTGTGATGGATAAACCTAGAAAGTTTACAATTTTATAAGTCTCTTAAAGGTAGTATTCCTTGAGTTGCCTTATGCAGATACTTTACTACAATGTAGCAAATCCCCAGTCTTTTGGCCAGCAGTCAATAACATTTTTTTCGAGAGGTTTGTAAGCTGGTTTGAAAAATTAAGAGAGAGAAAGCACTATTAGAACTTGAGAATTTTTTAGCTATTGTTGTCTGGTTTATAGGATTTTGCACTATGTGAGCATCCGGCAATTTTGGACGAAAGCGAAACACAACGCCTGTTCAGGTATCAAATAGAAATGGTCAGTCTGGTGCTATCTGCATTTCTATTTTGAAAGTGCATTGTTTTAGATTTCGGAGATTTTTTTTTTTTTTTTTAAATGATGGAGATATTTAGTCATATTAGTTTAAACTTCTCTTCTTGTTCCCCTGCTCTGTTGAATGAAGAAAACTACAGAACCATTATGTTGTTGTTAAATTTAACATGGTAATGCAAGCAAAATGGTATTATAGCATATGTGTTGTAGAAATTTCTCAAGTGCAAACATATCAACGTATTCCATAGAGTACGTTAGAAATTTTTTTGCATCAAGAATATGGGAGAGAATTTTGGTATTTCTCTTTTCAAATCCAGATAATGTTTCCATTGCTGATAAGTTTTGAGAAAGATGGAATTCTCTGTCCCGTTCGTCTGTACCCTCTATATTCGGCTTCTATTGCCCTTTATGGTGGTAGTACTGTGGTATGTTTATACCACTTATAACACTTTATTCAAATTGTTAAAGTAGTTTTGTTTTGTTTTATTTTGTTTTTATTGAACTCTGAACTACAAAATTTCTATCTATACTAGCTGTCATCTAAACTTAAACTGAACCAACTAACAAATTTTAAGTGATTAGCATGGGACTATCAATTTCTAACCTGGTAGAATTTGGAGCGTTGGATTATTAATTTCTGATTTTACAACTTGAGGATTTCTTACAGTAGTTAGATAATCAAAAATGTGTATTGATTTTTACAGATTACTTACTATCTTGATGAGGAATCAGGGTGGGGATTGGAAATTTCTGAACTTAAGAAACAATTTGAGGTGGCCAAGTCCAAAGGCATTACAACAAGGGCCGTGACTGTTATAAATCCAGGCAACCCAACAAGCCAGGTAGTCTATGATTAAGTATGATGCAGCAACATACTTGACAAGAGATAATCAGAATTCATTAATTTTCTTTATTCAATTAAATTATTAATCTTACAAACTTATCCTGCAAAAAAAAAATGTTCTGTTTTTTTTCTTTATTTGGAGTTGTCATTTCCATTGATATTCTCGAGTCTTGACGGTAGGTTCAGGTTCTAGCCGAAAGCAATGGAACTTTTAGCAAGAACAATTATGCCAACTAATATAGTCTATATTCACGAGTTTTGGTAGATTAAACAACTAACAATATAGCTACACTAGCTATGGATAAATCCTTAACATTCAGGTATGCCAAGTGCCAACTCTATTAATGGTTTTATTTCTTGGCCAGAACACAAGGCAAGGAAGGCTGTTGGTCTGAACACTTTTAAAGAGCAATAAATACTCTGTTCCGTGTGTTGAATCCGTGTAAAGCAAAAAAAATGGTTTTGCTATTTTATATATTACACGGCGAAAGAATACCATGTATTAGCCTTGTATTATATGTAGTGGCATTGACAAAAATATGTGATGTTTTGGCAAGAGTAGGTGAGCTAAAATACTACAAATAGGGACTTATTCTTTCATTGTTTTCTTATCCCAATATCAAAAAAGTATTTTAGCATTTTCTCTTCTCTAGTCAAAAGTCCTTTTTCTTCTCTTTGTATTTTCTTAGGAGTACTTTCTTAAGTATAGAGAGGTGTGAGTTCTCTTCTTGTTTAAATAGCGATAGTGAAAATTGTGAGTGAGAAAATATTTGTAAGAGTATTTAAGTGTTTTGGGATCATTGAGTAAGAGAGAAAAAGCTGTACGATTGTAACAAATTTTCAAATAGTGGAAGTCTTTTTTATAAGACAATAGTTTTTTTCTTGATTTAGAAGTTTTTTACTAAAATTCTTGTATTGTAATGATTATGTCAATTCCTTGCAACGGTACGTGGATTGGCCTAACACATGGAGAAAATCCCTTTCGAATTTCCCATTTTACTCATCGTTTAACGAATTTCTACTATATAAAGACTGGCATTAACATTCTCGAAGTAAAATATCCTATGGAATGAAATCCTTTGTCCCAATATGCTATCCTTGTCCCGTTACTATTAGACAGACACGTGTGCTTTAAACCAAAGTCCAACTAAACTATGTTTGGGAAAGAAATATATAGTAGAGTGTATTTCTCATTTTCATTTTCTATTTGAATATAGACGGTTTGTGTTTCTTTGTTCATCGGCACATTGAAATCTTTGAAGAGTGTCACACTCCTGACTTATATTTGGAAAATATTTGTCTTTTTCTCATTAAATACTTGAGAGTTAGCCATAGAACGGTCATGTGGTAGCTAGTTAATTAGTCATAATAACCACATTGAAAACAACAAATTAACCTTTGATCAAGAAACACCATTAATAGAATGAAACTTTGAAGAGAAAAATTTTGTTTCAGATCATGTTATGGTGGAGTAGTTGAATATTTCCGTTCGGTTTATTTATGGTTGAAATTTGTTTGAGGCAGAATGCCTTGAAGTACCATATCTCCAAATAGTTAAAACGTTTTGATACAATACATGACTACCTAGTTTGGTTCTTCGAGCGAGCTAAGAATTCTGAATTCTTTTTTTTTTTTTTTGTTCCCTTACGTACCAGAAAAAAGAAAAAAAAAACTTCTAATTATCCATTCTCTTACTTACCATGCATGTTCGACGTAAGATCGAGGTTCGCAATGGCGTCCCAATTTCAATTTGATTGAAAGTACGTAGTATGCTGGTTCAACATTCAACGAAACGATGCGCTCAACTGCCGCTATTGATATATGTGAAGCTCAATCGAAGCAAGAAATTGATTTTTAAACATTTGTAATTTTGATTATTAATTTTCATTTAATTTAAATTAATTCAATTTAATTTTAAAATTTGAATTAATTTGTACACATATTTGTTTAGATCTTAGAATTAAGCATAGTTTGGTAAAATTCACAAGTTAAAATTGATGTTTAACTTAAAAAGTGATCTATGAATTCATTACAAACTTTTAATCTAAAACAGAATGTCGTTGGTAATATCCATAACAAAAATAAAAGAATTATATAAAAACAAAAAATAAAGGAAAAACTTTCTTCTTCTTTTTCGGATAATGTTTTTAACGCATGTTTCGAATTTGACCATAATTCCTATTAACTAGTAAAGAGAGTTATAATTGCCAAAGTTGAAACAACAGGACCAAATAGTTATAAATTTTAGAGTTAAGGGACTAAACGAAAAATCTGCCTCGAAACGTGAGGGCGACACGACACCATCCAGGATACAATGTTCCCATAATTCACGTGCTTGGTTCTTAGTAACATCCATTTTCCGGGGAAAAAAAATGCCATTTCATGGAACATTGGACTGTGAATAGTAACATCTCTGTTGCTTCTTGTCCCCTGGGTCCCACCACATAATTCATCCTTCGTACAAGTAGCCATAAATCCCACGGGTCTATTAACATTTTAGGTATTTTTTGTGCGCGGCATTGTATTATATTATAATTGCATTGTATTGTATTAGATTATATTGTATTATTTTATTATAATAGTATGTTTAGTTTTGTATTTGTATTAAGATATTATATTAAAAAGTATTATTTTTTAAAATTTATTTAGAAAAATATCATTTTAAAAAATATTGAGAAAAATATCACTTGTAAAATTATCACTTTTTAAACATTTAATTTACAAAAAACCACTTTTTAGATATAAATTTAGAAAATACTAAAAGGAATAAAGCGATGTGAGAGAGAAATTAATAACAAAAAAAATGAGGAGAACAGATATTATACAATACTACATTAAAGTTAAAATTATATAATACAGTAAATATAAATTTTTTATTTTATATTAGATAATACTCTCCATATTATATTAAATTTTGATATCGTATTAAATAATACAATATAAAAATACAATTAAACATAATATTATATTTAATTAATACAATAGAGTTTTTCTTCTACATAATATTATATTTAATTAATAGAGTCCTTTTTCTTCTTCCGTAGTATCAAACAAAATCTTATATTTTTATTCAATAGGCAGGTCCACGTTAAGTAGATGTTCTGCGAAGCAGCTGATTATTCTTCCCCCCAAATATTAATATATTATACGGCTTGAAGTTTGAAGTCTTACGTGGCAGTCAGTACGCACCGCATCGAATGCTTTAACGGCTAGATTTTCTCGAACCTCTTGTGGAAGAAATTTAGAGTGTACTTTCGTTAACTTTTACGGCCCCCTGTTCACGCAGATCGCGACTTTGACACTGAATTTCGATAATATTACTAGATTGCCCTACATAGTTTGCCCTATTAATATGCAAAGTTGTCTATTGTTGTTGAGTCCACAAAAAGATGCCTAGAAAAGTAGATCCGTATATTGTTTTTCAAGAATTTATAACTTTTTTATAAAAAAAAATAAATTGATAAATATCTTTTAACTGGTTTGAAATGGTGACGTGCTAAAAGATTATAAGAAGCGCTAGTAGTAGTATCTTTTTCATGGTCACAAGTTAAAACAATAATATATGAGAGTGAAAAAAAAAAATAGTGCTACCATTCTCTAAAAATTATTAGATAGATAAAATACGACAAATGAGATAAACAATTTATGTCTATTGATTGATTATGTAAACTCACATATCTCATAATGTTGGATCAAGATCACTTGTTCAAAAATTTGATACCAATTTTATGTCCAACTATTAGCCTTTGAAAAAAGTTCGAGTACAATTACTCTTATTTTAAGGATTTTAAGGATTTTAAGTAATGTATCAAAGTTGATTAGTTGAACACAATTTGATAAAAAGTAATAATAAGGATACTAATATTTTATATCAAAAATTTATATCACATGAAGTAATATTCATTTAATCATTTTTTTAAAAAAATAGAATCATATTATTTAAAATGATACGACTAAAAATAATATCTAATCACTGACATAACTTTTAATACACAATTTTGGTGTCTTAATTTGTAACCATTGATAAATGGTTTTTCAAACGAGTGATATTTTCCGTCGATATTACTGGAAGAATTGGAGGAGTGAAGAAACAAAAAAACAATGGCATATCTCGTAAATATGGAGAATCAGAAGGGCAATCATGTTGACCAAATCGACCTTGATCCTTCTGTTTACCGTTGCTCTTCTGGCATCCTTTTTCTTCTCTTTGGGTTTATTAATGTAGTGATGGACAATTGAGAATACAAAAAGGCTTTATCTTTTGGCCTTTCCTCACCACCGCTCTTACATTTTCTCTCACGGAAAAGAAAGTACCAAAATCCATGGCGTCTTCACCACCTTCGTTTCTCTCCTTCATCATCACGCTCTTCTCACTTTCCCTCTTATCATCTTCTTCTTCTTCTCCTTTAACCACCATAACCATTCCTCTCTCCCAATTTCACCACCGAACCCCATCTTCAGATCCGTTCCAAACACTCAACTTCCTCGCCTCTGCTTCAGTATCGAGAGCTCACCATCTCAAATGGCCCAAATCCAACTCCTCCTTCGTCACCAAAACCCCTCTCTTCCCTCGAAGCTATGGCGCTTACTCTGTCTCTCTCAGCTTCGGTACACCCCCTCAAACCACACCTTTCGTTATGGATACTGGTAGCAGCTTGGTCTGGTTTCCCTGTACCACTCGGTACCTCTGTTCCGGGTGCTCCTTCCCAAACGTCGACCCGTATAAGATCCCTAGGTTTATACCGAAGCAATCTTCTTCTTCGAAAATCATCGGGTGTCAAAACCCGAAATGCAAATGGGTTTTGGGGTCTAATGTGAATTGTAGCTCGCAGGCTTGCCCGGCATATGTGATCCAGTACGGCTTGGGTACAACAGTCGGGCTTTTACTTTCCGAGACTCTGGATTTTCCGGGAAAAACTTTCCCGGATTTTCTCGTCGGTTGCTCCATCCTCTCGACCAGTCAGCCGTCCGGGATCGCCGGGTTCGGGCGCGGACCCGAGTCGCTACCGTCCCAATTCGGTCTCAGCAAATTCTCTTACTGCCTAGTCTCTCGCCGGTTCGACGACTCTCCGGTGAGCAGCGACCTCGTTCTGTACGGCCCCGGCGAGCACAAAACAGGGGTAGGAATCGGTTACACCCCGTTCCAGAAGAACCCGTCTTCTTCCCACCTCGCGTTTCGCGAGTACTACTACGTGCTCCTCCGAAAAATCATCGTCGGCGGCAAGAGCGTCAAGATTCCGTACAAGTACCTGGTTCCGGGTTCTGACGGTAACGGCGGGACGATAGTTGACTCCGGGTCAACGTTCACGTTTCTGGAGAAGCCCGTCTACGACGCCGTAACAGAGGAGTTCGTTAAACAGATGGGTCGCTACAAGAGAGATCATGGGATAGAGAAACAGACCGGTTTGAGGCCCTGTTTCGATATTTCCCTGGAAAAATCGGTGAATTTTCCTGAACTCGTTTTTCAGTTCAAAGGGGGTGAGAAAATGGCTCTGCCGTTAAACAATTACTTTGCCTTGGTCACCAGCTCTGGCATTGTGTGCTTGACGGTCGTTACAAGTAACGGCGGCATCGGCCGGGACTTGACGGCCGGGCCGGCTATAATATTGGGCAATTTTCAACAGCAGAATTTTCATATAGAGTATGATTTGAAGAACGAGAGGTTTGGATTTCGTCGACAGTCTTGTACATGAGGTTCAGACGACATGTCGTTTTGTCTGAGGAATTGAAATAAGTTATAAAACGACAGCGTACAAGAATTGGAAGCCACTTATCGTGACGGAAGATACCAGTGGCGCCGCTGCTCCCTCCGCCGAGTTCCGGCAATGTCAATTGGCAAATTCTGTTTATTGTTGTTCAATTAAAAAAAAAAAAAATTGGTTATGATTATGACTGGAAAGTTGACAAAGTTATAAAGGAGGTTGGTCTTAAGTTAAAGGCTTTAATTATGCTAGCTTTTTCATGATAGTTGATCATGAACAAAGGTAAACCTTTTTTTGTTTCGGTTCTTTTTCTTCGTGAAAGTCCCAAGCAATAAAAAGTATGAAATCTTCATAGGCAAGAAAAGCAAAAGGTATGAAATATGAAATTAACCTTTTTCTAATTATTGCAGGCATGAAATTTGATCATTAATACATTTTTCTTTTCTTTTCTATTCGTAATCTTAATATGTGTTAGCTTTTTTTTAAGTCATATATATATATATATATATATATATATATAAAAGTTGTTAATGTAATAGGTATTTTTTTTTAAATATTTTGTTTAAACGATGACCTAACTATTATAATTATAATGAACAGTATAAAACAATTATAATAAATTGTACGAAAAAATATATATTATTAATATTATTTTTTTATTATAAAAAATATATATGATAAATTTTTATTAGTCAAAATATTTATGCATAAATAAAAAAAATAATTAGGAGATTAGTGCCTATATATATTTCCCTTCGTAAAATGTTAAAATGATTTGAACATCAAATGTGTATGATTATAGACTATTTGGGGCTTTGTATTTTAGCTATTGAACTTTGAAACCCAGAAATCTGTGAAATTAAAATTGCTCTATAAGCAGACAATTCTGGCAACTGTTAAATCCTCTGTTAAAGGCGTTGGTGTTATTTATTTACGTAGTAGTTGTTAGTTAAGGTGGGCGAGGGATGTTATCCCGACCCCATGTGGCAGGGTATGCAGCACATATCATTGATCTGTCCCCCCAAAAGACAATGTGCTAGTCTGTCCTACTTAGTTGTACATTTTTACTTGCCAATTCGTATTATTAGCTAGGTGTTTTCATTAATGTTTAGTGTTGACCGAGGTTTTGATCACCAATAAATTTAGAAAAAATCAAAAGACGTGGGCTTGTGTGAATTGAGATAATAATCAAAACAATAAGCAGAGAGGATTTTATAGTGGTTCAGTCCCGAAAAAGATGAGCCTACGTCCATTGTTTTCTCACTAATTTATGAAGAATAACAAACACTCAAGGTTACAATCTCGTCTGGAAATCGGAAAGACTGAAAAGCTATTGAAGAATACTAAAAACTTAGACTACCCAAAGCTTGGAATACTCTAACTTTTGAATTGCCCAGACTTGAATTTGCTCTGACTTCTATTCTCTGTGACTTGTCCTTCTTCGGAACATAGAGTCCCCTTTATATAGATAAAGGTAACCTTATGTCCCTAGGATCCTTATGTCTCTAGGATCCTAATTGTATAAACGGGTAACTATACAATTGGGTAACGTAAATTAAGTAACAATATAATTGGATAACTATTCAAAACGGATAACTAGTTTATCAAAAATAGGAGACTTCAGTTTCCCTTTCCTTGTAGGTTTCTTCCATAGCATTTACTTGTTTCCCTCTTCTTGTAGGTTTCCTGTTTGACAAGGCAAACTGCACGGAGAAGGTCGCACAAAACCTATGGAAGAGGTCGCATATAACCTTCACAGAGGAGGTCACATATAACCCTTATGCGACCTTAGGATTTTAGACCGCACAACAATTGCCCCCTAGCTCCATTAGTTCTTTAGGACGAAATGGAGCTTTCAATTACCGTGCGACCTTGTGATGTCATAACTTAAACTTGTGGTCTGAGTAGTCGAAGATCCGTCAGATTCCAAATCTCCACTCTCAAGATCACGCGTATCTTTTTTTCTGTCAGAACGGAACACGTGTAGCTAAGAGCGAAATTCGAGGAAGCCTGATTAATACCAACCGTCACTTTTAAAACTAAATCTTTTCAAATTTTAAACAATCCTGACTTTTCGGATCGATTCAAATCCCGCGCAATCCTTAGCCTTCAGATTTAAAATTCAAATTTTCTGATCTACGGCTGCGATCTAACGGTGCTTAGGTTATAAATATCAGAAACCATCTGTTCCTGCTTCATTTTACTGTTTCTCTCAGAAAACTTCAGAAATCCTCAGAACCCTAGCGCCGTTCTATCTCCCAGGTCGCTCCAGTCACTGCTTCTTCTCCGACAAAGTTTCGAATCGGCTCAAACCTCCCTCTCTTGAAGAAAGGTCAGTGTCCTCTTATTCCTTTCATTCTTGAAAATAACTTCAATCTGGGAATAAACTCATTTCACTGAAGTGAAACAAGAGATTTGTTCCCCTTATACTTCCTTTTTTTTTTAGTCTGTAGAGTAGAATTACTAGATATCACTTAGAAATGATTCTACGAAAAGAATCTCTAAGGTCTGATACCCTAATTTATTCTTACTGAACTGACAGTTCATTTACTGATGAACTGCTCGAACACTTTCTGATGAACTGCTCGAACACTTTCTGATGAACCCTTAGACCATTTAGGAATAAACTTGTTTGTTTAATGCAACTTTAGGATAAATACCCAGAATGTTAGCATAGTAGAAATCCTCTATCTGAGTCCCTGCGTATTTCTTTTCAGATGTCTAGTAGTGAGGAACTATTTAGGGAAGGAAATACCTTTTCTGGGGAATCCAGCTCAAGTGTTAGTTCCATTAACCTTGAGGATTATATCGAGCCCGAACCCGAGATAGAAATAACTGGGGCAAGACAAAGTAGTCCTCGAATAGGCGATCTTCCCCAGAATCAATGGCCCAGACACATTAGGGATGCTCCGGTATTTTCTTCTGGCTATCAATATGTAAAGGGGAACTGGTCATGCACAAGTGTTCGAACGAGCTGTATGCCGAACAAACTCAGAAAAATCGCGAGCAGCTACAAGATCGCTATCCCCCTGCATCTTCCAATGGAGTTCAACTATCCACACACACCCCCTCGTGGACTCGCTTCCTTTTCTGAGGCAGTCCTCAAATGCGGTGTGCATCTCCCCCTCAATCCGTACATAAAATCGATAATAGATTACTATGGGGTCGTTCCTTTTCAATTGACCCCTAATACTTATAGGTATATGGTAGGCTTGTACATTTTATATTATAAATTAGGTTTAGAAACCCCTTCTCCTGAGGAATTCGCTTGGTTCTACCAAGTGAAATCAAATCCGTCGGATTTCGGCTTCTTCTATGCGAGCAAGTGGTCGAATCAAGCCATAAAAATGATCTATGGGGTTCGCAACAATATGGGAAAATGGAAAAATCTATTTTTCCATTTTAACTATGCAGCCAATGGCTTCTTCCAAAACCCCGGTAGGTAGTCTTCCAATTTACTGTCTTGTTTGTATATCTATTCTTTATACTGATCGCATTTCCAATGTCATCGCAGATAATAGGGATCGACCAGGACTCTCCAGTGATCAGCTCGCAAGAGTATGTGAAATCAACGAGCTTCCAGTTGAAGAATTTAACTGGAAGGTTCTAGGTATATCGAAGAACCTGGTCGCTTGCGGTCTGATTCCAAGGGGCGCCGCGTTCCCAGACCCCCTGGTTATCTCCTCCAGACCAGCGAGCTCGAAGAAGAAGCCTAGGAAGAAGGCGGACTTGGGTGCCTCGTCCTCCAGAATAAGAAAAAGAAAGGCACCGGCCACACCATCTCGCTCAGAGCCCTCATCTCTAGAGACCGTGTCCCCACCAGCTCCTCAACCAGTTCCACAGGAAGAAGGTAATTGCACGCTTACTCTAATTTCCTTTATATTTCGTTTCCTCGCTCACTAACATATTCTGTTGTACAGAGATGGTCATTGGAAGTGGTCTGCGAGCTCCTCCGTCAACTCTCGCGTCAATAGCAAAAAACAAAACACCCGAGAGTACGCCGCCATCAAAAGGGAAGGAGAAGGTCGATTGCTCGAAGAAGAGAAAATTCGTCTTCGAGGACGTCCCAGCGAGCTCGCCCCCTCAACCATCTCAGCCAGCGAGCACCTCAGAACCTCCTACCGAGGCTGCTACCTCTTCGGAACCGAACCTGGTGGATAAAGGCGACGAACTCTTCGCACTCCTTAACCAGCTACTAGAGAAGGCTGGTATGAGCGCAGCCTTCATCGACCACTTCACGTCTGAAGAAGGTCGGGAGCGAATGAAGCGAGGTTCCGCCAAGGTCGCCTTCGGATCTGCGATGAGGATGCTGGCCAATGTAAGTTTCTTAATTCTCACTTTTGTTGTTGACTTGGAGATTTTCATAACTGTTTTTTTTTTAGACTATGGCTGCTGCTGTCCTGATGCACGATCCAGTTCTCGAATGCTTAGAGAAAGCTGAGAAGGTCGATGAAATATGTCAAGCATTTGAGAATTCGGAAAAGGCTTGGGAGGAGGAGAGAGCAAACTTCCACTCTGAGAAGCAACATATGCTCGAGGACCTAAACAAGGAGAAACTCGCCAAGGAAAGCCTCGAGGAGAAAGTCAAAGTGCTCGAGAAGGTCGTTTCTGAGTATCCGGACCATATGAGAGAAGCGACCACCGAGGCGGTTCACAAAGCCATTGAAGAATTCAAAGCGACCGAGGTCAAAGAACTCGAAGATAAGGCTAGTGACATCGCCTCGTCGACCATCATCTTCAACATATTCTGCGAGCATCCGGACTTTGACTTCTCCATCCTTGGCGAGGATGTGGTCGAGCTTGTGCAGAGCTGGAAGGAGGATACAAACAAAGCTGGTGATGACGGCGCGAGCCCTTCCTCATGAAGTGGTTTTTGTTTTGTTGTTTTTTTTTTTAAACAATGCGGGCTTTGTCCCCTCTCTGTATGGATACACTTCTGTTTAATAAATATTCTTCCTTATATGCTCCTGCAAAATAGCGATAAGAAATAATAGTAATTTTAACTAAGTAGTCAATCACAAGTGATCGATCAGTACGCTTTTAGCGATTTAAATCCGACTAACTTAAAACGAATTTCAAGTGTTAGGATGGATTAGGTCGCTTAAGAAAACAGTTAATACGAGTGATGCAAACTCTAACTGTATTTCAAAAGTTCCATGTCAAAATAAATCATAGCAATATATCACTTCGAACAACGAACGTTATGCTTAGTTACTTTTCTGTTCGAGGAGGAAAATTGCGTAATACGACATGCTGAGGCATGAAGCGAGGATAAAATCCTAGGATTTTAAGGAGATTCAGATACGTCGATGAAGTGATCTGAGACTTAGATATTTCGACGATCTAAAACCCTGTCTCCTCTAAATGGACGTTTGTTTAGTCCCTTAGGGAACAAGTAGGAGATAACTCTGATCTGATCCCACTGCCCCCCGAGTTTTATGGTGTCCGAAAACTGCCATAAAACTATAAATGAAGAATAGCCGAAGTAATAGCCGAAGACGAATGACGAACAACGAATGACGATCAATGAATGACGAAAACATGAAGATATTCATGAAAGTTATCTGATGAAAGCGACGAAGCTGTTCAGTATTCCAGGCATGCTCGACCTTTTGTCCACCGATGCGAGCTAACTTATATTTCCTAGGTCGAATGATGGGGATAACATTCTCAAAAGTTCCAAAGAACGAGGTCTTGTTGAAGGACAAATGCCAATAAATCTTCGTTCGACTGGGATTATAACATCGAGCAGTGAACTGTTGATAAGATGCGATCTGAAGCTGAGACTGCTTGCGCCTTTCTTCTAAGAGATCGAGCTCCAGTGGCATGATATTCAGATTAATCCCGGAGATTAGATTTCGGAAAAGTGACCAATGAAGCTCGCACAGGTTCCTGAATCTCCGTTCCAATCCTCAGTCCTGAAAGACAGATCGAATGATATATCATCCAGGTCTTCAACGGGTCCAGTTCTGACTTCGTCGATTTCTCGAGGATCGAAATCTTCACTGGTCATTTCGATTGACGTTTTCACTGAGGATTCGACTGACGCTTTATCTGACGATTCGACTGACGCTTTATCATCCGCTCCCACGACTGACGCTTCATCCGCTACCACGACTGACGCTTCATCTGCGGCCACGATTGACGCTTCATATGCGGCCACGATTGACGCTTGATCCGCTACCACGATTGATGCTTGATCCGCTGCCACGATTGACGCTTGATCCGCTGCCACGATTGACGCTTGATCCGGCAGGTGGACCATCATTGTGCGAGACGTCGCATCTTTTGCTGCGAGTTTCAGCGAGTTGTTGTAGCAAGTCCTCGCATCATACTGATTTCCTCGCACCTCGCCTACACCATGTTAGGTCGGGAACTTCATCGTTAGATGATAGATCGAGGTGACAGCTCGAAGTTCCCTTAATGTTGGTCTTCCTAGGACAGCGTTAAAGGCAGATGGGCAATCTACTACCAAAAACTGGGTCATTATTGATGAAACCCTTGGGAAGGTCCCAACGCTGACCATCAGTTCAATCATGCCCATAGGCATCAGGCTGTCTCCAGTAAAACTATAGAGCGGAGCGGCGGCAGGCTTCAGGTCGCTCTCATTTAATCCCATCTTCTTGAAGGCATCGAAGTATAGGATATCCACAGTACTTCCGTTGTCGACCAATACTCACCACAACTGTGTGCTTCCACAGTTTATTTTTACGACCAGCGCGTCGTTATACGGATAATGGACTTCCCTTGCATCTTGCTCTGTGAAGGTAATATCCATTTCCAGTACCCGCTGATGCTTGCGTGGTCGTTGATCAAGGTGCATGACATTGGTTAACGGCTGCTGTCGAGCTTCTCGTGCGTATCTATCCTGTGCTCGCTTGGAATCTCCTCCAACATGCGGCCCTCCAAAAATAATTCGCACCTCACACTGAATTTCTGGAGGTCACTGTTGGTCTTCTTCTCGCCTTTTATCGCTCTGCCTGGTATACTGCTGCAATCGTCCCTCTCTAATCAGCCTCTCGATTTCATCCTTCAGGGCAAAGCAATCATTAGTATCATGTCCAATATCATTGTGATACCGGCAGAACTTGTTGGGGTCGCGCTTTGCCCTGTCTCGCTTCATCGGTCCCGGTTGACGGTATCGCTCCTTTTGGTTTGTGACCGCATAGATATGATCTATGGGAGCATTTAACTCGGTGTGATTGTTGAACCTCATGGGAGCTTTTGAAGTCTCCTGCCTTTTAGGCCTAGGCTGATTCTCATTGGCCTGTTCATTATTCCTCTTGTTTTTCTTATTGCCGCTGTTGTCGGTGATGACCGCAACCTTTGCCGCATCTATCTTTCCTCCTTTTTTGGTCTTTTGAAGATTCTCACGTGAAGACTCTAACCTTAGATGTCAACCGACTCTTCGGTAGAAGTCTTCGAGAGTCCTACATTCTCGTTCAAGCAATTCCTCCTAGAGTTTTGTTTCTAGTCGCACCCCAGCCATCATAAGAGTAAGAACTCCTCCTTCAGGGGGGTTGTTGACCTTCACTAGCTCTGTAGTGAATCGATTGAGATAAGACCGGAGAGTCTCATCTGGACCTTGCTGGATTGCGGACAAACTGTCAAGCGGAACAGTGAAATTCTTCGCGGCCTGAAATTGTCTCAAGAACGCCGTCTGTAGTTGTTGCCAGGACGAAATCGAACCGGGTTTGAGTCCTCGAAACCACGTCTTTGCCGCTCCTGAGAGTGTTACAGCGAAACATCTGCAGCGTGCATGATCACTAACCCGATGAAGTTCCATCAAGTCGCTGAAGTGATCCATATGATCCTGTGGATCAGACTTTCCATCAAAAGTATTGATGGTGGGAAGTCTGAATCCGGTGGGAAGGGCTGCAGCTCGAACCTCCTCGCTGAATGGCGACTGGCGATACCCATCAGCGAGCTCATCGTTCCATCCAGCAAGTGCATCTAATGTGATCCTTAAATTGTGAACGTCGACGTTCAAAGGGAAAACATCATTCTTTGCTGGTGGTATAAGCGACCTTTGTTCGTTATCTTGTTTCACAACGGATTGGTCTGGTAGGGTCTTCTGCGACCTATGAGAAGATTCCAGTGGCATAGTGTGACGAGACCGGCTGTGGTCGCTATGATACGAAACAGATCGATCATGACCACGTCGTCGCTCCAAATACTGTCTTAGGTCTGCAGGATCTTGTCTCGACTCCCTGCTGATTCTTTCGAAGACACTTCTCGATGATCGTCCTTGTTCGCTGCTCAAGTGATCTTGGTTGTTAGTGGATTTACGAGAAGGTTGTGTACGACCACGGTTAGTACTTGAACTCTCTATACGAGATTCTGGAGGCAAGTCTGCGACCTTGCCTTGTCCTTTGGAGATGCGTTCTTTATGACGCTCCTGCTGAGTTCTTAGCTGGTCGCGTCTTCTCGTCTCGAGAATCTGTATTCCCTTCTCAGGTAATTGAGCAGGACGTTCTTTGGGACGTTCATGTTGTGGTAGGGTCACCATCTGCCCTTCAGCAAGTCGTCGCAGAGTATCATTGATCTGGTTAGTGACTTGCTGAAGGTTCACGAGCGTTTCCTCCATACGATCCTGTCTCTGGGATAGGTTCTCTGCTGCCGTCATAGTAGGCTGATCCAGAGCGGGGGTCACCTGTGTAGCAGCAGTACTCTGAGGTTGATTTGGGCTAGTCCCGGCGACTCTGGTAGTGTTTCTGGTGTTTGCCATTATTGAAAAGGTGGAATTTGATAAATATTTCTGCCGGAATAGCTCTCCTTCTAGCGCCAATTGTTGATAGAGGTTTTGATCAACAATAAATTTAGAAAAAATCAAGAGATGTGGCTTGTATGAATTGAGATAATAATTAAAGCAAATAAACAGAGAGGATTTTATAGTGGTTCAGCCCCGAAAAAGATGAGCCTACGTCCACTGTTTTCTCACTAATTTATGAAGAATAACAAACACTCAAGGTTACAATCTCGTCTGGAAATCGGAAAGACTGAAAAGCTATTGAAGAATACTAAAAACTTAGACTACCCAAAGGTTGGAATACTCTAACTTTTGAATTGCCCAGACTTGAATTTGCTCTGACTTCTATTCTCTGTGACTTGTCCTTCTTCGGAACATAGAGTCTCCTTTATATAGATAAAGGTAACCTTATGTCCCTAGGATCCTTATGTCTCTAGGATCCTAATTGTATAAACGGTTAACTATACAATTGGGTAACGTAAATTAAGTAACAATATAATTGGATAACTATTCAAAACGGATAACTAGTTGATCACAAATAGGAGACTTCAGTTTCCCTTTCCTTGTAGGTTTCTTTCATAGCATTTACTTGTTTCCCTCTTCTTGTAGGTTTCCTTTATAGCATTTACTTGTTTCCCTCTTCTTGTAGGTTTCCTGTTTGACAAGGCAAACTGCACGGAGAAGGTCGCACAAAACCTGTGGAAGAGGTCGCATATAACCATCACGGAGAAGGTCGCATATAACCTTCACGGAGGAAGTCGCATATAACCCTTATGCGACCTTAGGATTTTAGACCGCACAACATTTAGTATATGTGTCATTTACAAAATCTAAGTGAACAACTTTATATTTGTTACTCAAAATAGGTATTCCATTGTTTCCATTTAATAATACATTTAGTTTGGACTTAAGCTGAGTGAATAAACAAGTGAAGTGACCAATTGTTAATTTTAAATCTATAGAACTCATTTCTCTTTTCACTAATCACTCTTTACTAAACATGCGTGAGTCTTATTGCCATATCTTATTGATTAGTCCCTCTTACCTCTTCTTTAATTATTGGTGTGTTATACTGTTATTCCACCAAACCGTTGGCATTTCTTTTTAAAGATTTTGGAATGCAAAGCTACGTAATTACCGGATTCAAATAAGTGTACATATGTATAACTAGAGAAAAAAAAAAAAAAAAGAAACATTATTTTCATAAGGGCTTTTATGTTTTAAGTAGAGTGTATAGCATATGTAGGTTTAGTCATATTATAGGGTCGATAAACCATCTCATCTATTTCTAAGCAATAATATTATACATGTGCCACACTAGCCTACTATAGAATTAGGTGAGATTTTTTAAATAAGTATCAACTTGCGTAGCTATCAACTTGTTGTACATATTATCAAAAATATAAAAAAAAAACTTGCGTAGCGTGGCACCTTTTATGGTCGCAGCTACCCTTTTATAACATGTAAATTTCGTGTGTATTTTGATAAATTGATACTTTAAATAAATGTTTTATATTACACTGGTTAAAGGAACTTCTTTCATAATATGCCTTTTGCAAATAAAGCTTACTCGTCTTGTTGCGCCATAGTTACTCGTAAGGGTTGAGGTTCCATCTCAAAAAGTTAACATTTTGAGAGGAGTAGCCCAAATTTGTTATAATTCTATTATTATTCTATGTTTTATCAATTTGAACGAAGTATCATGATACTTTCTAATGATTATCTATTTCCACTGCGTCTTTTCTCACATCAACGTGAAAATTGGTCCACCTCGAGTGTCTTTGTTGTGCCATAGGTTGCCCATGAGGGAGCTCAATCCATTATAAACCCGTTTTCATCCCATATTTTGCCAATACGAAACTTTGTTCACACCCAACACATATAAACTCAAGTCAACATTAGTTTTTGTAACGCAGTACAAATTAAAGAAACAACAAAATATTTTAATGTCTTTGGACCATGGCACGATGATGATGCATTCTACAATAATAAACAACTGTATAGGTTGAATCTCATCCTCGTTGGTAAAAACGACTGATGTTATATTTATTGACTTTTATCGATATTCTTATTCTTCTTCTTCTTCTTCTTCTTCATTTATTGATTGAGCTAAGAATTTTCATGATCGTACTAGACACTGGTATTTGATATAGTGTGATTCAGATGGTTGATGCATTAGATAGTAGCTAGCTGTAAGTTCAAAGGGACAAAATTGATGTTCGTAGTTTGTCGTGTCACTTGTAAACTCAAGACCAATCAATTTGGTACAAATCCTTAGTAGGGGCGGCTAGGGCTAATATATTTCCTTCCACTTTTTTTCCTGCAAAAAAAAAAAGGAAAAAAAAAAAGAATTGAAAAGGACTTTGCATAAAGGGGTGCGTGATTTTGAGGAGAGAAAAAGTTTCGGACGAGTGATTGTCACAAGCACATGGTTGTGGATTGGAAACTTATGGCTGGCTATGTGATTTATCTTCGAATCTCTCTACTCACTTTCCACTTCTGGCCTTAAGAAAATGCGGTTGGAGCTTATTGGAGGAATTTCACTTTTTATTGTGTGTGAGTTTGATAGGATTTGCCTAATTTTTGTGGGGATTTCAATCAGTGCGCACTTCATTGGTCCAACTAGCTAAGCACTCTTTAAGTGTCTCATAATGTGAGGCATTATGTCCAAAGGGTCTTTGGAAATTTAAGTTGCTTATGTCCAAAATGTGAGGCATTAATTATGCAATTTAATTTCTTCCATACATACAGTTGATAACCAAATAAACTTTCTTACTAATGTATTTCTTGTCAAATTTTGTGCATTCATGTATTGAGAAGATATCTTGTTAATTTTTAGCCATTATAAAGCTATATAAGCCTGTTAAATTTTGTGGCATCACACTAAAGTGTAGAGATCCCATTTCACCTTCACACTTTCAGATTGACGTGGTTTATT
>JXTB01000052.1:169245-235995 GCA_002914805.1 Parasponia andersonii
AAAGTTGGTAAATGTCAATGAACATATAATTTTTCTGTGGAAGGTGGAAGGTTACTATATAGAGTAAGAGCGAAGTGATTAATTTTATTTGGCCACCCAATTCCATTTTCAATAATAATGATGATAACAAATAATTAAAAAAAAAAAGAATGCTCCTTCTTCTACCTTATAAATCATTGCAATCATTTAGCATAATTTTTAGGCAAAGCAGTTATCCTACTTTATGTGGCTCACAAAAGTTGCCCCAAAAGAGAAAACAAGACCTCCAAAAGAGAAAAAAAGAGGTCTACCTTCTTATCTTTCGAATTTCTTATATCTTTATTATATTAAATGCAAAAAATGGTTAGCGCATCTCCATCTCTTGCTTGAAGCATACAAGATTAAAATGATTCTCGTTCTTTCTCTTTTAATCTTTTGCTTTTCCTTCGATATCTTGATCATAGAGATAAGAGAAAGTCTTTCTTTTCATCAAAAGGTATAAATAAATTGCAATAGTATAAAGATATTTCAATTTCCATGATAAATTTACAGTGTAACGAGTAAATCTATAACCAGATAATTTTATATGAAAGTAAATATGCCTTATATTGTAGAGATTAATCATATATAACAATAAAGGGGGTATATTCACCCACCCAATCCGACAACCCAACCCAAACTAAAATTGATAACCCGACTAAAAAATACGTGATTATAGGTTATGATCTTTTCAAACCAAACCTATGGATTGGGTTATGGATTAAAGAGCTTTCAATCCCGACCCAAACCCTATCCAACCCGAACTTCCCATATATTAAAAGAATAATGTGTATATGTTTAGCTTTTTAAAAAAAAAGTAAAATAGAAAATCTCATTTGATAGTTTATATTAATATATAGTTGTTATATTAATATATCGTTGTTAGAACTGGAAGTTATACGATTATAAGTTTTTATATTAATAATTAAATTAGCTAAAATAAAAATGATAGATGTTTAATGACAAAATTAGGATTCAAAGCCTATTTTTAACGATTGAATACTAAAATAAAATTTTTAGTTTTTAGAATTTGTATAAGTATACAGTCATTAGAATTTTTAACAATTAATATAATTATTGTTACAATTTTTGCGAGTATAATTTTTTTTATCAAGAAATAAATTAACTATAAACAAAAATGATAAAGGTTAGATAGCAAAATTAAGATTTGAAGCATATTTTTAATGGTTGCTAATCCAATAGTATTTTGTGTAAGTATTTTTTTTAGCCGTTGGATCATCATCTAATGATAAATCAATGATTATAATAAAATGCACGAAAATATGTGTATCATTAATACTATTTATCTTTTTTACTTTTTATTATAAAAAAATATGCATGATAAATTTTCATTAGTCAAAATAATACATAAAAAAAACTATTGAATTGGTACCCATTTTTAATAATTAAAAACTAAAACAAAGAAGCAAAATATAAATCTCTGGATCCGACGACCAAACCTAACCCAATACAAGTCAACCCAATGATACTTGAGTTAATGAATTTTTCTAATTACATTGGGTTAAAATATTTGCGAATCGAAATTTATAAACTGGGTTCAACGAAAAATCCTAAAACACCTAGCCCAATCTAACCGTGTACACCCTTAATAACAATATTGAATTATTTGCCATGTATAAATAACATTTTTTTAAAAAAAATTTTAGGTACACCATTCAGGTGCCAGTGTTTACAAAGTGACTGGGCAATTCTTTGAATTGGGTTGGTGTTTTTGTTTCTTCTGTGTAATTTGGACCTATTTTGATGGACATGAAGCTAATAAGGCGGCCCTTAGTTGGTTGCTTATTCATTACGGATGTTTCCTTTTGTCTTTTCCCAAAAGTCACCTTGAAATTAAATTTTACCGAGAAAATAGAAAATTTATTAATTTACATTTACACCAATTCCACCCTAACTAAAAGCTAAAAAGATTTCGGAAAAAAAAAAAGGAAGAAAGAAAGAAAGAAAGAAAGAAAAAACGATTGGAATTTGGCTATCAAAATTGCCTTTTCATTCCTGGAACAGAGGCATGCAAAGCGCACACAAACAGAAATTAACAAAAGGAAAGATATGAGAAACAGGGGAGTTATGAGTATTCACCTTGGCCAATGTTCTGTTCGAAGACTTTAAATCCAACCAAAATTTCAATGTTCGCATTAAATTAGGTTGAGTTTGGATTTAGGGAGTAAAAGCTCTTAATTACATAATAGTGATAGTTATCTTTCATTTATGTGAATGTTATGTTTTTTCATTGGGAAGAAATGACTTAACATACAATGTCATGATAGGAATCAGGAGTATTGTCTTTTTTTAAAAAAAAATATATATAGATATATATATTTCAAGATTTCATTAATTTATCAAAATGTAGTTAAATTTGTTCGATTACATTGTACATTTTGAATTATAAATTAAGATTACATTTTGATTTACATCTAAATTAATCATTTTTCCTGTCACTAATTACATATAAGTGGAAGATGGGACTAGAATAGTTTATTAATCTTTGATTAATGGATCTTATAGCAAAATGATATAATTTTAGACTCATTTTAAGTAAATATCTATATTTCAAATGCTCGAATTAAGAGTATAAAACAGTTAGATGTAATTATTTTTTTTTCTTTCTGAAAATGAAAGCCGAAATCTACTGCTTGATGAGGAAAACCAACCAAAACCAGCAATTTGATTTTTTGGTTTTGGGAATAAGTAAAATATTTCAACAAACTTCTTTATATACAAACTACATACTTCTACTAACACAAGAAACCTATAGCTCAGTGGCTGCAGTGTTCACCTTGGGCTCCCTTTGAAGCTGGAGGAGGGTCTGGGTTTCGAATTCAAAAAGTATAAGCAGATCAACTAAATTAGTATATAAATAGATATACTAATGTGAAAATATATATGCTCTCCTCTTTAGTTATAAAAGGAAAAAATATATATTTATTAAAACCGTGTAAGAAAAAAAAAAAGACACATTAATTCCCCGTATGGATATTTATTAAAACTGTGCAAGAAAAAAAAAAGACACTAATTCCCCATCTCTCTCTTAATTAAAGGGTTTGGACACTTGTACATGTTTTTTAAAAATTATTACCAAATTTATGACCTTTCAAAAATAATAAAAATTATGTACGACCTTTAGGATATTCTTCTAAATATTTTGGAAAACGCAGTGATATTTTAGTAAATAAGCTATCTTTTTTTTCCCACAAGAAATTTTTAAACTAATTAGTTTTCTATTAGCAGAATGTCCTCTATGTAAATAAATCATGTGAAATCACAAAGATTTTTTAGAAACTAGTTTGGTTTCCTTTTATCAGAATGCTATCACAGGAAAATATAAATATTTTTTAGAAACTAGTTTAGTTTCCTTTTAGTCGAGTGTCATGTACGTAAGTAAATCACATGAAATTACAAAAATTTTCTAGAAACTAATTTAGTTTTCTTTTACCAGAATGTCCTGAATATAAGTAAATTACGAGAAACTACAAAGGAAAGTTTCAATGAATAGTAGAAAAAAAATCTAAAGTTTATTGAAAAAATTTTAACGAAAAGATTGACAGAAACCCATAAACCAAAATACAAAAGATTAATAGCTACATAATTAAAAAAAAAGGGAGAGAAGTGGAGGGACAAATGTACAATAAAATTAAGAAAATTTGAAAGATCGTTGAAAGAAATAATTTATAAATCAGCAATGGTAGAGCTGTAACAGTGGAGACCTTAGAACAAAATCTCTTTAATATTGACATGAACGGAACGGAGTAGAAGAGATGAGAGTATAAGAGACAAAACTAATCTAGATTTTATCGGCAACAAAAACGGAAGAGACGACGTCCCCGGCTATGAGAGTGAGAGGCGCTCCTCTGATTTAAGTGATAAAATAAAGGAAGAAAGGGAAAGAAAAAAAAAGGGTCATTTCTCTAAAAATAATACCGTATAAAAATAAGTTGAAAATGAAACATCCTACCATAGGAATTATTTTCCGAAAGGTCCTTCGTGGCGTCTTTTTACCTTAATTAAATGATGAACGTAAGCTGGGAAAATTTGGGCTAGCCTGGCCCAGTGGACTAGCCTCGTTAAATCAATCCAAAGCCGTTAAGTCGGTTGGGTTCATGAGGCCCAAAATGAAACCAAAAGTGTCGTCAAAAATCATGTTGTTGTGACTGGACGGACGGTTAGCAAAATATAGAGAGTTTTGAAAGAATCGTGAAACGTTGAAAGTTTGTTGCGTAAATCAGACACGTTTAACCACTCACCCAACCCGACGGCCAAACCAAAGCCTAAACAGCCTATACAGAGACAGAGAGAGAGAGAGTGTGTGTATGTGTCCCATCACAGACTCCAAAATTTCCAGAAATGCAGATTAGTTTTACCGCTAAATTTCTCATCCCAAAACCAGATCTTCTTCTTCTTCCTCCAAGAGACCTCTCCTTCGATCACCATGTGGTTCTCTCTCTTTCGCTCAATCGACCGGTTTTCCCTCCAAAAATTCAAGTAAGTTTCTACTCCCAATTCTTTAACCATAGCTATATATATATATAATGCAATTGTGGTTTGGTGTAATTTGAAGCTAATTTTGATCTTGTTTCATGATTATAATAGATATGTGGTTAATATACTCCGTGGAATTAAAGTTGTGGACCAGCATAACAAGGTATTTTTAATTTTTGGTTTAATTTTCGAGATTAATTTGATTTTTAATTCTTCTTCCTTATTTTTTATTTATTTATTTATTTTAATAAACTGCAGGAATTAGTGGTAGATCTCTTGCAGTCTATAGTGGAGATAGTTACCTATGGTGATAAACAAGATCCCATGATTTTCGAGTATGAAATGTTCATTTCTCATTTTTTTTAAAGTTATTTTTCTGTCCATTTTTCGGTTTCTGGTATTTTTGTGGTATGATATGATATGATGATGAAATGAAATTAAGAATTGATGCTTTATGCAGATGTTTCATGGAATGCCAAGTTTTAGCCGAGTTTGTTCGCGTACTTAAGATTAGTAGGAATTCGAGAATTGAAATACCATTGCTTCAGTATCTGAGCATAATGATCCAAAATCTGGACAGTGAACATGCAATTTGTAAGTTGTAGTGTTTGAAGGGCTAAGACTTGAGTTTTCCTTTTTCATTAGTGTGTGATCAGTGGATTTTGTTTTTGCAGACTATTGTTTTAGCAATGAGTATATTAACAACATCATAGAACATGAGTTTGAATTCGATCGAGGAGATTTGGCTCAGTATTATGTTTCCTTTTTAAGGTTGTCTCTTTTTTTTTTTTTATTATTATTTTTTCTGAGTGTGTTTGTGAGTTTATGTCTTTGTTTCTAAGATTGAACTTGTTTTTGGCTTTCGTTCTTCTTGTTTTCTTAATGCAGTTATTAGCTTATAATTCCATTTCTAACTGGTTTTTTGAGTCTTTCTTCCCCCTCTTTCTCTCTCTGTGAGAATTCAGAGCAGTAAGCAGTAAATTGAACAGAGACACGCTTTGCCTTCTTGTGAAGGTCAATGGGGTAAGCTTAAGCTTGTACTTGCGAGATTTTTTAATACCATTTGTCTTCAGTGTGTACAGAGTTTGAATGGAACTTTAGTTTCAATTTAGCCCATTGAACCATATAATGTCCTTAGACTTTCCACTTTCATTTCTCGTTCTCCTAGTGATGTCGTGTTTCCAGAACATGATTTATGCCATCTATTTGTACTTGGACAAGGTTTTTCCTTGTTTTCCAATCCTAGATTAGGCTGCAGTTATTGAGAAAAAGTGGGAATTGTTTGGGGGGAATAGAATAAGCATAGGATTTGGAAGTTAGGAATACCGACTATAGTGTTAATGAGCTCATTGTTTTTAGTAAATTTTATCGTTCTCTATTTGTAGGATGCTGTAGTTTCGTTCCCTCTGTACAGCGAGGCTCTTAAATTTGCCGGCCACGAGGAAAAGATGATTCAAACTGCCATTCGTTCATTAGCCCTTAATATATACAATGGTATAGTATTGTGAACTATTTTTTTTCCCTCTTTCAATATATTAGATTAAATTTTTGCTATAATATGCACTTTTGGTACTTTGCAACAGTATCCTTTTGGTTATGCAGTTTGTGATGATATGGCATATGAGTACATAACAACTCCTCCAGTCTCAAAATACTTCTCAGACTTGGTTTTAAGCTTAAGAGAGCAATGCCTTCACCTGGATGTCCTTTTCCATGTCTCTGAGTATGTCCTTTCGATTTTTATGCAGTTAATATCCGCTTATAATCTAGGATCTTGATAGTATAACACAACTGGTAAGCCAAATGTTCTAACTTTGATGCAGGGATGCATGCACTGATCAAAAAAGAAAACAACTATTTCTGCATGCTGATAAGATTGTCGATGATCTGTATTATCTAAAGGACATTCTTAATATTGGAGAGCATCATTTGAATAGATTAGTTACTGAAAATCTTCTCAGCTCACTAGTCTTTCCAATATTGTACCCATTGCTGCAGTTGAGGAAAAACAATGTGAGACATTTTTCTTGAATTTGTTTTGTTTGCATTTTATCTACTTCATTGAGAATTGTAACCAGTTTGTTGGTGGATATAGATTTTTTTTTCCCCCCGTCAGTTTAGGAATGTTCATGCATGCGTTTTCTTTCTTCTCTATAAGCCTTATCATTCATCATTTTTATTTACTATTCAGGTCTCAAAGTTATCTGCGGTAACCTCTTTATATCTTGTTTCTCGTCTTCTTCAAGTTATTGGCGGAAAAGGCATGATCAACTCTGTGGCGGCTGTCATTCTATATCCATATATTAAGTCAAGTGTTCAAGATGCTGTCAAGGACAGCACAGCTGTCAATAATTTTGCTAATTCATTTCCTGAGCATCTGAATGTGCTAGAAAATACATTACATTTGGCTCCTAAGTACGAAGAAGAAGAAAGCATCAGCTGCCCTCAGAAAAATATCTTCGTGAAGAGGTTAGTTGATTTTCTTACTAAATGTTAATTTGTTTATTTAATTTTTTGGTAGTTTTGTTAGTTGAAACAAGTTTTATCATAAGAAAATAAGTCTTCGAACTATCACACTTTGTTATTTGTCAATAAAGTAATTCTGAAACCAGAGCGAAAAAATAAAGTAAATCTGATAGTTGAAGGCATTCTTTGCCTGTTACAGTTGGTATAGTTTTGACTGAAGTAATCCTTTCTTTAAATAAAGAAATGAAATTAATGTAAAGATGAGAGAAATAGGGGGAAAAAAAATGAAAAGAAAAGGTTGTGAGTTTCTGCTACGTACTTAGCTTGTGAGTTTCAAGGTCCTTTAGATCGTGTAATTTGATCTGAGTTCTTAGATGTGTACTGTTCTAGGACATGTTTAAATTTGACGCCAGGATACTGTACTTTTTAGGATGTGTGTTCCTCGAAAGTGTAGAATTACCTAGTACATGTCACTTCTAGGCATATTTTCCTTGGTGCAGGAGTGGAATAAGTGCATTTCTATTTTCTGAGAATCAGAATCTACTGCTAGCATCATTGTTTTTATTGCTTATTGTGGCAGAGAGTAAAGGTAAATGCTCAATTTTAAGTTATAGACTTCCCAATGTATCCATAAATAAAACTTTATCTGTGTTATTTTGCTCACTTATTTGGTCTTTTATGCATTGTCAGATCTTGATTGTTTGCTGGTGCCACTAATTGGGTTAAACACAACGCATGGAGTGGATGAGAATTTCTTTTCAAGATTTATGGATCAGGTATATATACCACTTGATGGATTATTGTTGTAATTGTTGCCAATAGGAATGCTTCGAATATATTCTTTGCCTATAGATCTCTTTCTAACATGTTTATTCAATTCTATATACCGTATACTAAAGTGTTAATTTAATCCATGTTTTAGATGATTTTCTGTCTCATGATGTAGTACAATTTCATTTACAGATCTTAAATGCGTTAGTGAAGGTTCTAGCAAGCCAGGCGCCATTCTCTGCACTAAGAAAATGGCATGCAGGTTGGTTCTTGCGGAAGCTACTGATTGTTCGAGGGAAAAAGTTTGGTGATCATAATTTACAGCATTTTAATGTAAGATTCCACTGATCTGATTTGGTTAGTCCAAAAAGGAGTTAATCTAGTTTAAGTATATTAAATATTTGTTGATTTTGTGACTAGCATATTGGAAATGGTTGCTTATATGTTTCTATTGATAGACTTCATATGAGCTGTCCCATCAACTCCTGGAGAAAGAACTCGATGGATGCTGGTTTGATCACATCCTAGATACTTTAAGAAATGAGTGGACAAATTGTAGAACAGGTAAAGTCTTTTCTTGTATTTGTATTTTTTATTCCATGTCCACGTTGGTCCTGAATACCAACTCTGTGAGGTGAGATTTACATATTTTGAGGGATCAAATACTTGGTATGTATTGTGGGAAGTGATTGTAATTTGAAGCCATATGGCAAAATAACAACTTCACTGCCATGTGATGTGAGTTTTTTCTCTTTTAATGTTGCCTGCAGTTCTGGAGGAGTCATTTCAATATAAAGATCCTTATTTCATGCTGGAGCTTGCTGTTTCCAAAGAAACTACTGATGGTATTGCACCCTTTTTTCTTTTCTCTTTTTTTTTTAAGAATGTGCTGGTGCTGTACATGTATTTTTGATTAGTAGCTTTTCCTCGCTGGATTGCAGAATGTTCTCCTCATATGACCCTTGTTCTTCGTAGTAAATGAACGGTTTTTCATATTGCAGATGACACAACTACATACAGTGCTTGGCAAATGATGGTTAATGCGGTGAAGGTCTGATCCTCATTTTTCATTTGTATTCAGTTTTTCTTGTTGATAACTTGTAAGTTCTAAATTAGTTCAGCTTTAGATCAATGAATAAGAAAATGAAATTCATCAGAATTCACGTGCGATGCAGACCCATCACTGCTAAAGTGCTGCATTTCATAGTTAAACAGTCAATGAATTCAAAATATGATTTCTTAAATTGCATCATAAGAGATGCCGGTTTTATTGCTATTGTACACATCAATGTATCATCATGGTCTCATCCTTTATGCAAGAGGGGAACAGACAGAACCATATATGCAAGAAAGGAACATATACATTATTTTTACTGGTCCTTTTTGAATATTTTTTCGAAGCTACCATTTTATGCAAATTTTTTAACATCTACCAGAAGAATCTTTTTAAGTTGTGGCTGAACTTAAGAAAATTAGTATTTTGCACCCTTTTGCACTGCAATTCATTCACTGGTATCAAAATAATTATAGAATGTTTGTTTTACTATACCCCCAGCAATTATCTATTTTACTCTGGTTGTTTCTTAGTCTGTTTTAAGCCCAGAAGTTTAGCGACGTCGTTCATTGTACAGACTTTTTGCTCATTTCTCATGTTATGTTTTTTTTCATTTGAATCCACTCAATTGTAGGATGTCTCATGATATCTTTATCTTCAGGTTTTCATTCTCCACCTTCAGCTAAAGTCATACATGCTCAAAGGAAATATGCCTGAACATCTGGTGCCAAACAAAATGCTAACTCCAGCTTCTGGCTCTGGTCAAATTCATGCTTCAGATGTTTCTTCTGCAAGTTTCGGTTCAGAGGTTTCTTTAGGTCAGTATTGTTCCTGTAGAACTTTAGAATTATCCTATGTAACTTGTCTTTGCCTACCGACTCTCTCTCTCTCTTCCCCCCCCAGCATCTGGAGTCCCTTGCCGAATTGCATTTTCGAATGCTGGAATTAGGGATATCTATGTAATACCTGTGGCAACAGGAATTTCTGGTAGATTACTTCTCACAGAGAAACATCCTTTCCGTAGTCAACGTGGAGTTGTGCTTGCCATTGCACCATTGGCTGGGCTTAGTGTAAGTTCTTTTATTTGGCAATTTTACCTTTTGCTACTCCAGTGTTACCAATTGAAAGCAATGTCAGTTTTTGAAAACCTTTGATATGGACACGACCACTTTAGTAAATGAAAATTCTGGTAACTTTGTCTTCCAACATGAAACAGCCAAAGATAGATAAGGTCCATCCAACATGGTTGCATCTTCGGATAAGGGAGTTTGATCCAAAATTTGCCACTATTAAAATCAAAGGCGCTCATGCAAACATGTCCAATCATGGGACAGATGGAAAATGGACACTTGGGTTTCAAAATGCACAAGCTTGTGAGACTGCTCGATTTTTGATACTTAAGGAGACTGGGAAGCAGAGATCAAACGTTGAGAGCTTACTTTCTCCACTACTTGATAGTGATTGGCCTGAAAATGTATTGAACGGTCATGATGAGTAAAAGCTCTTAGATGCAGATATACAAGTTAGCTACTCGAAGTTTGTGTTCTGTTCTGTGTCTTTTTTGTGTGTACCAAAATTTTTTTTTATCACAAGGCTAACATGTCTAAGCTAATAAACTGCTAACCGAGGACCCTGTTAGTCTTCCTTCTTTTTCCTTTTTCTCCTTTGTATTATTCGCTGTTGTAGGTCACCAATTCTTTGGCGACTCTGTTTTTCTAGTTTTGCCAACTATACATTACTGTCATTATTTTGTCATTGCCAACTTGCTTCGGTTGATAAAAAGACTTATATTAATTTTTGCCAGTGGATGACACGTTTTCGAATTGAACACAATGATTGCAGCTTCACTGATTATGTATTGCTCTTGAATTTGGCCAGCATCATTGTGAATCTTCTAAGAATAATGCTCAATTGGGGGTATCAAACTGTTTGGTATTCTCCCAGTGGTAGAGATCTTGATGCTTGGAAAGAAAATTTAGAACAAAGAAAGAGAAAGAAACTTCCAGGGTCCAAAATTATCCCGAAATGAAAAAAAAAAAAAAAGAACCCTCTCAAGTCCAAGGAGGCTATAGATTAACAACTTATCATAATTGGATTGCCGGTCTCAAGTTGTATCAACTAATTGTCGGGAAAATAGTTCTGATCTATATTTGGGAACTACTTAACGTGACTACAAAAAGGTAAATAAGCTAGCCCTAAAATCTTAGCTGAAGGCAGTATTGCAGCAAGTTCATTTTCAAATTATTAGGATTAAGCAATCGGGGAAAGCTAGCACGAGGTCTTCATTTTCAGGAGCTTATCACTTTTGGACATATCAAATAAACTAGCTAAATTAAGTACTATTTCTATTCTCATGATTCTAGCCTTTTTAATTAAGCTTTAAAATGAATCACACAAGTTTTGTTTTGGAGCGTTGTAGATATTAGGCATAAAAATATTGAGAACTTTTTGGAAAAGGAGTGTGCGGTACGTAATTCCCCATCACCTTTACATTAACAAGGCTGTCATGTCAAAATTAGAGCAACTCTTTCTCCATTCTAACCTTTAAGTCTGGCCGGCCAGCCAAATGTTATTAACTAGTTCTCTCTCTCTCTCTCTCTCTCTCTCTCTCTCTCCTTTTGTGTATGTATGTGTGTGATTGTGTTTTTGTTCCCTCTCTTGGATATTGCTTTCACCCACATGGCCACGTAGAAGCCAAAGATGCTAATTTGAAGCTCAAAAGCATAAAATGAGCGGCCCTTTTGAGTAGATAATGCCATATTTTACTTTTAATATTGCTTTATGAGAGAGTGCTTTACTTTAAGCAAAAGAAGAGAAAAAAAATAAAATAAAAAAATAATTAGAGACGTCCAATGCAATGTGTTCCTATGAAAAATTAAAGGGTATGATAGTGAGAGAAGAGAAAAGATGTGTATAATGTATATATATGTATTATCCCTAATATTTATATAGCTAGCTTTTACTTTGACACAAATCTCGTGGTGTCCAAACACAGATTTTCAATTACCAAGCACAAACATTAACAGTCTAAGGATTGGCTTTTGTATTCAGCAAAAAAAAAAAAAAGAAGGATTGGCTTTTGCTACAGATTTGTTTTTCCTTTATTAATGACAAAGTTAACCGTTAATATTGGTCAGAGACAATAGAGAGAACAAGAAAGGAGTGGGTTAGGGTGTATTCTAAGCAATTGTACATATTCCCCCATATTCAAACACTTCTTTTCTAGCATCGCTGAATGCTTTCCATTCAAATTATTTTGTGCCTTTGTATGTCTTTTTAGGCTCAACAAAGATAGAAGAAGCTTTTTGACTGGGGACTGGCCACAGAATGCTCTCCGAGAAAGAATAAACAGTTAGAGCGATTGGGATCCATTATTTTACTTTTCTTATTATGCAGGCACCGGTTGACCTATTCATACATGTATATATAAGTTATACGTATAAGTTTTGTTAAAACAAAAGTCATATATATGTATATGTAATACACCTTTACGTGTATATATATATATAGGTGTATGTGTGAATGTGCTTAAATGATATATCTTTTAAATAAAAGTATTTATGTATTTCGCACGGAGATATTAAAATGGTACATATCCATGATCATTAGAGCTGATGATTTAAAACATATGTAGAAAGAAAGAGCTAAGGAGTGCACTATATATAAAGAAGGCATATATGCACAAAAGTGATCATAGCAGGTTTAGAAACACTCTTAATCATGCAACAATTGTCATGTCGGTCATATATCATAGGACATAAATAATTCATTCTTGATTACCATCAATTTTAAGACTAATTAACAGCTTTTGATGTTGATATAATTAAATTACCTCATTTTCTCTGAAAAAAAAATTCTTAATTTCTCTAACTAGCTACTTTACTTTGACTAAAAAAAGAGCTCCACATAATTGATTCTTCTAAATTAACTAGGTGAAAGTCGAAGATGATTGAGGGATAAAAGGCAGATCTCTCGTTTGTTGTGGGAAAAATATGCTTAGATTACGTTTGTTAGTTTTATATGTAGACTGTAATGTATACAGATCATATGTGAGGCGGTGAGTAGTGATCAGTGGTTTAGCTCTGTTTTCTAGGTACATGAGTCACGCTGCTGAATAAGGTCAGTGGCTAAACATTACTATATGGGAGGGGGGGAAAATATAAAGCTATAACTATACAGAAGGAAAATTATTAAAAACAATCTTTATTATTTGGTATCAAATATGTTTTTAATTGGCTTCGAAAAAAATGAAGCAATGAGGAAGGTGCAATAGAAATTAAATTTGCTTGAAGTCTATGAAATTATTACCCAATTTTAGTTGATATCTTTGTCTCTGGGAGGAACTAATATATTTAGTCTTGATATTCTCTTCACCTTTTTTCTCTAAAAGGTACGTACTTATCAATTTAATTATGAGGTTAATTTCTTCACATTTTTGAGTCCTTTTATGTCGTTTACTAATTTGTTGGTTGCTTCTTATAATTATAACCTTTAGATTATTCAGCATGGTGTGGAATGAGATCTCGTAGCATGGAATATATAGAATATAATGATCAGAGGTCACATTTGGAAACTGGCTATCTATATAAGCATATATCATCGCCAATATCATGGTATGAAATGACCTTTCCTTAATAAGGAGATTGTGCATGGATTGTGGATTCTGAAGTGGTGGTCCTTCCTTTTCTGATTGGAGGTAGATCATTCAAAGTTCTATGTTCTTTAATCAATTGACGAATTGTTATGAAATTTTTAAAAGAAAGAGTTATAGTAATCAAACTATATAATATGCTTAAATGAGAAAGATAAGTAACATGTTAAAAATCATGATATCCAGAAAAAATAACTTTGCTGATATATATATATTTATATATATATATATATGTGAGTTTTCAGGTGACAGCTAATGAGTAAGGTTAAGAAATACATTTATTAAATAATAACAAGTTATATTCAACTATTGTTTTAGATAGTTTGTCAAAATGTGTAGGATTATAGCCAAGAAAAAAGAAGAATATAAGGCAACGCACTATTTATATTTATATATGTGAAATTAGCTTCCTTTTTTTTTTTTTTTTTTTTCCTTTTTCTTATGTCCTACAAAACCGGTTTATGTTTTTGTACTATTGACATATGACTTAAGTCTATTACGTACATCAAGTCTTAGAAACTTTTCGCTTCCCCCCCTCCCCCCTCCCTCTAAAAGCTTTTGCTAGCAAGTTGCCTCATCTAATCAGCATAACATAAAAAGCACGTCACAAATGAGCAAGGAGAAAACGCGTTTTGGAGATATATCATGGGACAATAAAAGAAACTTATTAATGATGTAAAAAGAGTTGAAAAAATAATCTCAATATTTATTATGACGCAATTATTTGTAGAATAGGACTTTAGTGACTTGGCATGCACAGTTCTGAGTTTGGAGACCCAATTTTATTTTTGAAAAAAAAAAGAAGAAAAAGGAAAAATTGAAAAGAAACAAGACCCATCAATTCTGAATTTCGAAAGTTCAATTGAATGAATATATTTAATGTGTTTGTTCGTTTTTGAACCAATCAAGGAGGGTCCAAAAAGCTCCAACTTTATGTAATAATGGACAGAAGAGAAGAGAAATGAGGGAATATTGTTTGTCTTTGTGGGTTTCAAAATCCCCATGCAGTAGTCGTAGTTGTAGTATCGTATGCAATAATATTCAAAGCGTCAAGCTTTGTAATAATCATAATAATCACCAAAATGGGGACCCTTTATTCCATGTCTCTTTGAGTCCGGATGAAAATCGTACACAGTTCCCGATTCCTTTCAGAGACATATAGTCCCCCTTCTCTTTTCAGGTCCTCGGTTTTGGCGGATGGTGATAAAGAAATAAGCCCATCAGGCTCATATTGAGGTCTTAGCAAAGCCCTCTCTCTCTCAGCTTCTCTCTCTCTTACGTGGCAGTTAGAGCCATGAAATATATTTTAGGATAGACAATGGTCCACTGCTGATTAATGTAGTGAGATATTCAACAATATTGCTAGGTAGATGTAGAGTTATTACTTGAAAATATTGACCAATGGATTTTATTGTGTTGAGAGTTTTGGAATACTACTCTGGCTTTGTACCCCAATAAAGAGAAAGAAAAAGATAATTCAAAAGAAAATTTAATTATTGGCTTAATTAAACTAGTACAACCTAAGCCAAATTAAAAGGAAAAAAAAAAAGAAACAGAGAGAAAATATTATACCATAAAGATTGCCACATAGTGAGTGGGATGTTTATTTCTAGGTTAGTATTAATTGTTGTATAGTGAGTGGGAATGTTTATTTCTAGGTTAGTACCATATAAGTATTCATAATTTAAAACTTTGCATAAAAGAGAGAGACCCACTTATAAACACCATATCTTTTCATCTTTTATATATAAATGAAATTTGATAATATCTGTGAGAGAGAGAAAGAGAGAGCAAAGCTGAGTTGCCTTTGATACTGGTGAACTCGTCCTGCTTGTCAGCACATGCAGTCCACTTTCCACTACAAAATCGACTTTGGACCCCAAATTTTACCTCACCAACAAGAAAAGCATAGCCCACCTTCGCATAAATTTCAGACCCACTCCCAAATTCTCTCTCTCTCTCTCTCTCTCTCTCTCTCGTTAGATCACCAATATCTAGCTAGATAACAGACAAGCTTGACATGAAAACTAACAGATTATACATATACCTCATGACTTGCAAATAAACCTACAAAAACCACCTATCATTACAGTACTGCTAGTTCTAGTTTCTCTCCTCTCTCCAACCCCCCTCCCCTCAATCTTATCCAATTTTCTTTATCAGCCTCCTTCCTTTCAATCCAAAACCACCAATATGATACTCAAATCTATTCTATTCCACCATATTTAGAAATTCAAATCTTCTTCTTTTTCCAAAAGCTAGCCATAAGGGTTGGAAGAAAAGGAAAGAGAAAAGAGAAGAGAAAAAAATTATGAGAGCTGGAGGTTGTACGCTGCAGCAAGGTCTCACTGCCGAGGCGGCAAGCGTCGTGAAACAAGCTGTAACCTTGGCTCGCCGCCGTGGCCATGCCCAAGTGACACCTCTTCATGTGGCCCACACCATGTTGGCTGCCTCAACTGGCTTATTGAGGCAAGCTTGTCTTCAATCTCAAGCTCAGTGTCACCCTCTTCAGTGCAAAGCCCTAGAGCTTTGCTTCAATGTGGCCCTCAATCGTCTCCCGGCCTCCAACTCCAGTCCCATGTTAGGAGGCCATCATCATCATCATCACTCTCAGAATCCTTCCATCTCCAACGCCTTGATCGCCGCTTTTAAGCGAGCTCAGGCCCACCAAAGGCGCGGTTCCATTGAGAACCAGCAGCAGCCACTCCTAGCCGTTAAGATTGAGTTGGAGCAGCTAATTATCTCCATCTTAGATGACCCAAGTGTGAGTAGAGTAATGAGAGAAGCCGGTTTCTCAAGTACCCTAGTGAAAAGCAATGTTGAACAAGCGGTTTCTTTAGAGATATGTTCCCAAACAACTCCTAATAATTCTGTGAGTAGTAATATAAACAAATCATCATCATCTAAGGAGAGTAACCTTTTAGGCCTCTGTCATAATCAGCAGTCATCTCCTACTATGGTCAACCACATCAATGGGTCAAAACCGGGCGAACCCGATCTGATTATGGCTGAGGACGTGGCGAGTGTGATAGAGAGCTTGGTGAGCAAAAAGAGGAGAAGTATTGTGGTTGTGGGGGAGTGTCTTAATAGTATAGAGGGCGTGGTTAGAGGAGTGATGGAGAAAGTTGAGAAGGAAGATGTCCCTGAGGGTTTAAGAGAAGTTAAATTCATACCCTTCTCTCTTTCTTCTTTTGGGAATTCTTCAAGAGTCGAGGTTGAGCAAAAGTTCGTGGAGCTTAGGAGCCTTTTGAGGAGTTGTATGGCCAAAGGGGTGATCTTGTACTTGGGAGATCTCAAGTGGGCAACTGAGTATAGGGCTAGTACTAGTTCTACTTCTAGTGCTGATTATCAACAAGGGAGAGGGTATTATTGTCCAGTTGAGCATATGATTATGGAGCTTGGGAAATTGGTATGTGGGATTGGAGAAAATATTGGGAGGTTTTGGCTTATGGGGATCGCCACTTTTCAAACTTACATGAGATGTAAATCGGGCCATCCATCGTTGGAGACTATTTGGGGTATTCATCCTCTTACAGTTCCAGCGGGCAGTTTGCGCTTGAGTCTCGTCACTGACAGGTAGCGTTGTTATAATGGTTAAAGTTGCAAATAATAGTATGCCTTTTCTTTTGTAAATCACCATATATGTATAAATAGTTCGATCTCCTCCAAAACTGTTAGTTTAGAAATAATCAAACAAACTAACCAAGTAATCTTTCTTCTTAATAGAGAATTAAGTGAGAAAATATTTACAAGTTGCAAAAGAAAAAGGTATTTGAACTTTCGATCGAGGCACTTAATTTAAATTTTTATGTAAAAATAAGTTGCATGAATATCAGTGTGCTTTTCCCTCTTCCTTTTCTTTTTCTTTTAGTTTTTTATTTCTTATTTTTTGGTTCGATTATTATTTTGTTAAAGATGGAATACTTCCATATATTGAAGCATCCAGGCTTCTTTTTATTTATTTTTTCTTCTCTATGCACTTTTCCTTTACTCTTCAACCATGACTATATATAATTCTTATCAACTTTACTTCTTTCTTCACTAGTGAACTAAAAAGTGAAGAGTCTAGTAGAAATAATGGGACGTCTAAAAGCTTAGACATAGTTGAAAGTGGAGACAAACAACTGAGTTGCTGCGCCGAGTGCGCAGCCAAGTTTGAGGCCGAAGCTCGAAGCTTGCAAAGTGATCACTCCACTACTTCTTCAAACCTTCCTGCATGGCTCCAACAGTGCAAAAACGAGACTAATGGACTTCTTACATCTAATGATCAGGTTTTTATTACATAATATCTCAACCCCAACCCTCTAATGCTAAACTCTTTATGATTACTTATATTAATTACATGGTCCAACATTTTTTTTTTTATGTATACAAGTTGAAAACCAACTTTTTCACTTAGTGTGCAATTTTATATCTCTTTTTTTTTTCCTCTTTCTTTTTTGCTAGAACTGTGTCCAAGTGGCAGACCTTTGCAGAAAGTGGAACTCATTTTGCTATTCAACTCATCAGCAGCCAAATTCGAATATTTCAGACAAAACCCTCATCACATTCTCCTCTTCTTCCTCTGCTTCTGGTTTTTCATATCATGATCACCATCACCATCACCATCAACAACAACAGAACCAAAACCCTAACGTGGGTTCGGCCCATAATCGCCACGAGTCATGGCCAGTCGTGGAAGTAGCAAAACGGCCTTGGAGACATCAGAATTATTTCTGGGAAACCGAAGGTTATACTCCTCTTAATAACAAGGCCAATACTAATAGCAATGAGCCAAGTTTGAGAATGTTTATCCCAGAAACCCCAAACCAAAAACAGCCCTTCACTTCAAATCCCAACTCTACCCCCACCTCGGCTTCTTCGAGCGACGTAGTCATGGAGACCGAATATTCCCAAAGGTTCAAAGAACTCAATGCCGAGAACCTCAAAACCCTATGCAACGCTTTGGAGAAAAAGGTCCCATGGCAAAAGGAAATAATACCCGAAATAGCCTCCACGATCTTGAAATGCAGGTCTGGCATGGTAAGAAGAAAAGGAAATAATGTTAATCCTGAGGTCAAAGAAGAAACGTGGCTGTTCTTCCAAGGGGTTGACCTGGACGCCAAAGAAAAGATTGCCAAAGAGTTGGCTAGGCTTGTCTTTGGTTCCCAAAACGACTTCGTTTCGATCGCTCTGAGCAGTTTTTCATCGTCGACAAGAGCTGATTCGGGCGAGGATTGTGGCAGGAATCTTAACAAGAGGTCGAGGGATGAACAAAGTTGCAGTTACATTGAGAGGTTCGGCGAAGCGGTGTCGTTTAATCCACACAGGGTGTTTCTGGTGGAAGACGTTGAGCAAGCTGATTATTGTTCTCAAATGGGGTTCAAGAGAGCCATTGAAAGAGGAAGAGTGGCGAATTCGAGTGGCGAAGAAGTTGATCTTAGGGATGCTATTGTCATTTTGTGCTGCGAAAGCTTTAGCTTGAGATCAAGAGCTTGTTCTCCTCCAGTCAAACAGAAGATGGAGTCATCAGATCATCGAGATCAAAATGATCATGATGATCATCAAGTTGAGGAGAGTACAATAATCAGTCCTTGTGTCTCTCTTGATTTGAACATTTCTTTTGACGATGATGAAAACGAGGTTGCCGAGGATCAGACTTCTGTCGATGATATTGGACTTCCTGAATCTGTTGATAGACGAATTATTTTCAAGATTCAAGAATTATGAAGAGAAAGAAAACCTACGCCTATGAACTTTGTTTCAAGTCGTTGCCTTTTCTACTCTTCCCCACCCCCCCCCCCCCCTCTATTGTCTTTGTTTTTAACATGTCTTTAGAGTTTTGACACATCCTAGGTCCGGGGATAAGAAAAAAAAAAATTAATTGCTTTCTTATGTAAAACTACATATTTATGTACAGTATAATCTTTGATCCTGTGTAATAGCTTAGTGGATTATTAATACCGTCAATTGTTCTTCCTCTTTCGGTTCTTGTCTTTCTATAGAGTAACTAAAATTTGCATGAGATTCTGCCGTATGTTCCCCCTATCCCCGGCCCTAATTCATGGTATAGTATAGTTAGAACCATAGCTTTGTTTAGCTACGTTTCTGTATCTTTGAATATAATCTTTGGGATCTTAATTAATTAATTAATTTGTTCTTATTCGTGCGTGGAGATCTAGAACCAAATAAGTGCTGTTTGAGTGAATTTCGTGGAAAGATCCATCTTTATACTGTTTATGTCACCATGTAAGGTATTGTTGCAATTATGTCGCTATATATTGATGAATGCAATTTCTTTTATCTAATAAAAAGTGAATTTCATTCTATCAAACAAGTACAATGACAAATTCAGTTCAAATATTAGATTATATTAAACCCACAAAGATCGATCAAAATAGATCACAACCGTAGTAATAGATTATACATGAAAAATAATAGGTAACGTGCACTTTAATCTCCGTACAACGGGTATATGTTAGGTACGCGGACAAAGTATCACATTAGCATGAGTAAGACAATTATAAAGGGTCATAATTAGGATTTGGGACTACTCTACTTAGTAGGTTGACGACACTCTCTCTATGGACCTTGATGCACTCTCCATTGTTACATCTTTGGCAGGTTCCATCTTCTACATCCACATGTCTAGATTTGGAACTTGGATCTATATCACTTGTTAAGAAAAAAAAACACATAAAAATCCAAAATGGATATCTCTTCTACTTATTTATCGAAAAAGAAAATCTTGCAAAGAAAAATCTCAGAAAAATCCTGTCAAAGAAAAAGATCCAAGTAAGAGAAGTGAACTTTTACTACTTTAATTGGTCTAGGGTTTTTGGGAGTGTATATGAGTATATGGGGATGAGTTTGAATCTTAGTAAAACCAATTTATGTATAGAATCATAATGATTAGAAAAAAAAATCCAAATAAGAGTAAGAAGAAGTCTTTAGAGGAAGATAGTATCTATGACAAAGTTCAATTTTGGTAGCAAATGTTGGGAATCATAAAGAGTTTAGGAAAAGAGAAATGCTAAAATAAATAATAGATAAATAAATTGTTGATTATTGTTGTGGAATTTATTGAATGCAAATATACATTACCGAATAAGTAATATAGTATAAATAGAGTATCATCCCACAGAGATTTATATTACCAATTACCGAATTATATTAAGTCTAAATTTTATTTGAACAATCGTAAATATAATAATTGAAAAGAAATAAAACAAAACAAATTAAATAAATAAATTCAAGCTTATAAATAACTCAATAAAACTTTCAATGATTAAAAACCTAGGGTTTCGATTTTATTTAGATTAATCTGTCTGAACCTATCAATCCAATTAATTTACGTTTCTTCCTTATGCTAACAGTGAATCTTTCTAATTTTTCTATCAATCTTTCTCAAGAATTAATAGGCATGTTCTAGTAAACAAGTTCCAACATCTCTGTATAAACTATGAATCTACAAACACTCATTAAGCACAAAAAATTCATATTACTGTACAAACTTCATAGATATCTCTATTCTATGATAATCTCGTGTCATATTAATCAAGACAAACTCAATCCTCTCTTCTTAAATCTTAGAGCAAACCTCTAATTTCATGCAAAATTTGGCCAAACTCTCACAAGCATTAAACCTAGACTAATACAATTAGCATAGAACGAGAAATAAATATAAATTTAAATTGAAACAATTCAAAACATCGTGATCTGACTACATCGTAGCCTTAGAAAATAGAATTAGTTCATGGTAAAGAGAAAACAAACTCTAAACATAGTTCTAGATATAGAAAAAGAAAGAACCAAGAAGAGTAGAAAAAACTAGAAGTCGAATCAATGGCATTCTGTCTCTAGGTTGCCAATCGCTCCGCCTTCAATCCTTCACTGTCGCTCTCTCTCTTATTTTTTGGGTTGTTTTTGCCTTGAGAATGTCCCAAATAAGTCTAGAAAAGACCTATTTATAAACTAGGAGGCGGTTACCATAAAAACTAGGTCAAAAGGTGTCACAATCCAAAACCTAGGCTAGTGGCAGAAGAGGAATTTCACAAAGGTGGTAAATTCCTTGATTTATTTGAAAAGTATCAAAAATTCTAGTTTTTATATACACGGTCCATTTAAATAAAATAATCGGAATTCCATCCCGTAAACCACTCCCACAGTTTATATACACCATCAAACATAGATTGAACAATTACTTAAAAACGTGAAATTAAATACAAAACTCAGCATCATCATCATCCACCAAAAAGTCAAACACTAGAATGGTATACATAAATTTGCAGACAAAATAGAAAGCAGTAATCTTGGTTCAATGCTAACACAAAACCCAAATAGTCCAAAGACTATGATAACAACTCCTAGCATTACCAAGAGACGAACTGCAATCAGGATGACCTCTTACTCCTCTTGATCACCAAGATCGCACTGGACACCACCTGAGGAGGAAGGTAAGGGGGGTGAGCATACAATGCCCAGTAGGAAAATAGTTACTTCAGGGAAAAACAGTTCAGTGATGGGAATCTCCTGTATGGTTAGTTCAAATTCAAAACATACACACACATATATATATAATCCAAATCGGGAGCAAATATATATAAAACAGTATAATCAAGACCATCAATCCATATGCACATGACACAAATCAATCTATACCCATGAGCTCACATCCTCTCATCTGTGGAAATCCAGGATGATGGCACTAAGTATACCTAACAGTCTGCCTGATATCTAAGCCCATACCTGGAGGTGACACCCATGTGTCACCTACCAAACCTGGAAGGGCAACCAAATTGCCTACACCTGCCAAATGGGGAGGTAATCAGAAGTAATAAGATCTCGAGTGAGTTTAGGACTTTCACTGACAGTAAGGCATGCAGCACCACACTGTAAAACCTACGATGCTAACACGGTACTCATGTATGATCCTATGACACGTGCAATATAGAACTGAAGTATAAAAACTACTGTACTCTGGTTTTTCAGTAAAACATGTATAATAGGGTTTTATAGAAAAACGGGCAGCATAACGGCCTTATTTTTGATATACCCAAAATAACCTGCACACAGTAAATTCCTAGAGCAGTACAGTATATATCGTATAATCAGATTCCATCACATATAATTCAAATCATTAAAAACACACTTGTTCTTATATGCTGCAGAAAATAAGTTTTAACTCAAAAACAGTATAAAACGAAGGTAACTAAACCCCTACCTCAACAGAACAGCAAAATCACGCTATTGAGTCCTTAAGGTGTCGTTGACGATCGCCCGGAGGGTCAGGAAGGTTAAGGTTTGGGAGCTAGCAGGAGAACGCTTTTTGGTTGAAAGAGTGGCCTCGAAGTTAAGGTGTTTGCCTTGAGAAGTGACTTAAGGATCATCCCAAAATAGCTAGGATAGACATATAACTTGTCCAATTCGAGTCCGGGTCCGGGCCCACACCAGACCGGTGGCATGCAAAACGAGACAATCTTGACCGTCCGATCTCGATTTTCGTGCCGATCACCAAACCACACAATATATATATCAAACTTCTCCATTTTCCGAGTACATTCCAAAAATGTAGTCAAAAACACAATCCAACGGCCAGATCGAAAACTAAAATTCAAAAACTCAAAATACTCAAAAATAGAAATTTTTGATCCGGACAGTATGGGGTTGAGATATATATACCTTGATGATCCTTGCGACGATACGAATCCAACAAGACCAGTTTGGAGTCGAATGGACGCCAATCTTCACCGGCGGCCAAAAATCCGAAATGGGCCAAAACAGCTTTTATGGAATTTTCCGGCGAACCGGTGGCCGGTGGCAGCTGCTGATGACCGGCGAAGGTGCGCGGTAGCTCGGCGAGTCGATGCCAGTCGGTGGGCGGCCCGGACAGTGGCGGGGCAGCGGCGTGGCTTCCTTTGGCCGAGAGAGAGAGAGAGAGACGAGGGAGAGAAAGAGAGAGAGAGAGAGGGATCTAGGGGGGGGATGAAACGAAAGGGAGGAGAGAGAAGGGATATATATGTAATCTAATTTTTTTTTCTGGTCAAAAGACCATTTTGCCCTTTAAAAAAATAGGTTTTTACAAAAGGCGTCCTAAGATGATGATTATGAAAATTCCTGCAGAGTGGCACCGGGGCGTCGATTGTATGATGTCGGGACACCACTTTTACTGTCTACTATTTCCTTTGAGTCTGAACTAGTGCCAGAGCGCTTCTTAATGGCACCGAGGTGCCACTGCCTCTGATCCTTGCTAACTTCATCTTATTTTGAGTCTTTTAAGCGTTCTAGTACCAATAACAAGTACCAAGATGCTTCTTTCTCTTTTCAACTTGCCATAATTCATGTCACTTTCTCTAAATACCATCAAGTACACCAAAATTATCTAATCTACAATCAAAACATTAAAAATACAAATAAAATCCACAAAACTTCGAGAATCTACCAAATAAATAGCTTAAATGCCATCTAATTTGTGAGTAAAACTCACTCATTAAATACCCACAAACTTAATATTTTACTCGTCCTTGAGTAAAACAAATACAAATGAAGAAATAAAGGTAAATAACACCTAAAACCTAAAACTTGGGTATTGATTCAATTTAGAACATAAACATTCCTCAAAGATTGCACATAATTATTAACTTAAGGAAAACATCAAAACATCAACAACATCTAGAATTTCAAATCCAACATTAGCTTCACTTTTCTCTTGATCCTTCACAGATATGTGTGTATAGTCAATGACATCTAACCACTTGGAACTCAGATTAGTTTATGCAAACAAGTGAATCAAGATTGATCTCTAAGTAAGCATTTGTTTTCAAATTCCATAAGCTTGTTTTTCTAACCGTTCTCTACCAATGTAGACTAACACCAATTAAAGATCAATAGAACTTCATTAAGGTTGTAATGTATGGCTAAGGTGAAGGTAGGATAAGAATGAATATTTTAAGCTCAGTTCATACTCACACTATAAGTATACACCTCCCTCTAAAACCGTTGTGAAGCTCAACTTAATACTCTCACTAGTACCCCCAAATTTATTTTCAAACTTTCTCTTGTCAATGCTTTCTTTATTTGCCCAAATTTCTTTTTTTTTTTTTTAACTTATGCTACACTCCCAAACTTATTGCTTTCTTATATGTACCAAGGATGTAGCACAATTTTTTTTCCCTTTTTTTTTCGTTCTCAACTCAATCCTTCCTCCCATATATAAAATAAGTCGTCATAAATTCCAAATCAATCACATGCTTATGGTATGAAAGGTTATAGAGATGGAAACTATTTAAAGGCTAGGATAAGAATATGGTTGATAAAGAAAAGTTAAATTAGGCTCAAAAGGGATAACTAGAGATAAAATATATAATGGTAGACTCGAAAGGCTCAAATGGTTAAAAAATAACCTAAACCATTTCTTTAGTTAGGTGGAGTCTAGGATTTCGTCTCAAATAGTTTTCAAATAAGTTCTAGAATTTGTTAAGGTCTTAAGGATGTACTTAATTCGTATAAATCTTCTCTAAGTTTCTACTGGCTAAACATACATAGCTATATGCTCAAATAAGTGAAAAGATCACAAGTAAAGCAAAACCAACATAGAAATCAAGCACACAAAGTCAACATTTATTGTTTTCTAAAAGCTATGTTCATTTTAATCATATTCTTATTTTCAACCCAAACCTACTAAACTAAACAAACTAATACTCATTTTTTTTTTTGAATTCCCTACCTCCAAACTTAAAATTAACATTGTCCTCAATGTTAAAATTAAAAAAGAAGGTAAATAAAATTCTATTAAATTGTTACATAAAGATTGAGATTTCTCGTTGATCATTGAAGTCAATGTTGTTGACCCTCAAACTTGTGTAAGAACCTAAGTCACACAAAAAAAAACAAAATATAACAAAAGGAAAGAACACTAAAACTAAAAATAAAAATAACTAAAACAAAATAAAAAGAATAGAAACATGAGTTGCCTCCCAAGAAGTGCTTGATTTATAGTCTTCAGCTAGACTATTCAATATCATATTCGTAGCAGTTTATAAATGGACGTAAATGGTATAGGAACATCACTGCCACGATTTTCAAATTTCGGCATTCTTCCATACAAATAGGATGGTATACCTCTCCAATAGTGATTTGCCCACATTGCGGTTGTTGCTTTGGAAAAATCAAAATGTGCAATACAAGCTTCAAGAGGTTCATTTGAATGGTCAGTATCGAGTGATTCTGCCACTATCTTCTCCATTGTGTCAACTCTTAAGCAATCATCAAATTCATATGGATGCTTCGTTGCTTTAAACATATTAAAAGTGACATTCTTTTCTTGAACTCTCAAGTGCAGCTCATCCTTTTGTACATCTATCAGTGTTCGTCTAGTCGCTAAAAATGGCCTCTCAAGTATGATAGGAATATCTTTATCTTCCTCCATGTCAAGTACTATAAAATCAGTAGGAAAGATGAATTTATCAACTTTAATGAGAACATCTTCGATGATTCCCCTAGGGTACTTGAATGACCTGTCTGCTAGCTGAAGTAATACTGTAGTTAGCCTTGCCTCTCCTAAACCTATCTTTTTATATACAGAAAGAGGCATTAGATTTATGCTCGCTCCCAAATCACATAATGCCTTTGCAAACATAGAGTTGTCAATTGAACAAAGAATTGTGAAACTCCTTAGGTCTTTAAGCTTCAAGAGTAACTTATTTTGCAAGATAGTATTGCACTCCTCACTAAGTGTAATTGTCTCATACTCCTCCAACTTCCTCTTGTTTGATAGGATGTACTTCATAAATTTTACATAGCTTAGCATTTGAGCAAGAGCATCTCTGAATGGAATATTTATATGTAGCTTTTTAAAAATCTCCTAGAATTTAGAAAATTGCTTATTAAGCTTGCTTTTTTGGAGATCTTGAGGTTATAGAACACTTTGTGTAGGTTCACTCAGGGGGCTCGATTCTTAGGTTGCCACTTCATCTTTTTTCTCTACTGGCATCGCCGAGGTTGTTGCCTCTTGATCAAATTTAAGAGATTTCTCGTCTCTTAGTAGAACTTCCAACTTATTTCCACTCCTTAGCATGATTGCATTGCACTGTTCTTTTGGATTAACTTTAGTTATGCTTTGCAAGTTTCTATAGGGTCTCTCTAAAAATATATTGGTCAGTTGACTAACTTGTAACTCCAAGTTTTGGATTGCAGCACCTTAAACTTAAAGGCTAGTCTTCGTCTCAGTCATGAACTGATTAGTATTGTTGGTCAGCTGTAATAATGCTTCCTCTAAATTAAACTTCTTCTCTTGAGGCTGAAACCTAGGAGGTGGCATCGAAGGGCTAGATTGAGAAGGTCTCAGTAGAATAGCTTGATGGTTCTAGGAGAAGTTAGGATGATTCCTCCAACCAGGCTTATATATATATCACTATATGGATTGTTGTTCTAACGATTGAAATTTGAAACATACTGTGCTTGCTCCACTTAAGAATGTGAGAAAGGATTTCCCACTTGACAATGGTCACTAATATGTGTTCTTTGAAAAAATTTACAAGATAATAAAGGTGGAGTCTAAAGAGAGTTAACTATCATCCCAAATTGCTGTAGCTGTTTAGTAAGAGAGGCTAGTTGAGCAAACAAAGTAGATACTGCATCTAACTTATATACACCGACAACTTTCTTTAACACAATTCGCTCATTAGGCTATTGATAATTATTCATAGCCATTTATATACACCGACAGCTTTCTTTAATACAATTCGCTCATTAGGCTATTGATAATTATTCATAGCCATTTCTTCAAGTAAATCATATGCCTTATTTTGTATATCCTTATTTTGTATATTTCCCATGAAGGCACTTCTTGCTGCAGCATCAATCAGAGTCTTTATTGCACTACCTAACCCATTATAGAAATTCTAAATCTACATCTACTTGGGTAGTCTATGATGAGAAAATCTCTGAAGTAAGTCCTTGTAGCGCTCCTATGTATCATAGAGTGTTTCCCCTTCATACTGGGAAAAATTAGAAATTTCCATCTACATTTTTACGGTCTTTGCGGGAGGAAATAATTTCACAAGAAACTTATGGGTGAGGTCTTCCCAACTAGTGATTGAATTAGTAGGAAAAGAATTCAATCAATTCTTAGCATGGTCTCTCAATGAAAAAGGAAACAACCTCAAGCGAATGGCGTCGTCACTAACACCATTAAACTTGAAGGTATCATAAATCTCTAGAAAATTAGCTATGTGGGCATTGGGATCATTAGTTGGTAACCCACTAAATTGCACTAAGGTCTGAATCATTTGCAAGGTAGCCAGTTTGATCTCAAAATTATTAGCTTGAATAGTCAACTTCCGTATTATAGATAGGATTCCAGTCATCAAAGGGAGTGCAAAATCCCTAAGGGCTCTATTGTTATCATTTCTTTCTCTGTTGTCACTCATAGCTTCTTGCGTCTGTCTCAAAATTTCACACATTTCTTCCCTTTTCTCCTTACGATTTGTTCTACAAGTTCGTTTGATTTGAGGATCCAAAGAAAGTAGTTCGTAACTTTTAAACCTCCGTATAAACTACAAATAACACATGAGAATAAAAACACTAAAATAAATGAATGAAAATAAGAATTCAAATTAAAATCAGAATTAATTGTAAACAATATTAGCAAATAAAATAAGTCCCCGGTAATAGCATCAAAAACTTGTTATAGAATTTATTGATGGCAAATGCACGTCACAGAATAAGAAATATAGTGTACATAGAGTATCGTCCCACAAAGACTTGTATTGCCAATTACTGAATTATATTAAGTCTAAATTTTATTTGAACAATCGTAAATGTGACATTTAAAAAGAAATAAAACAAAAAAAATTAAATAAATAAATTCGAGCTTATACATAACTCAATAAAACTTTCAATGATTAAAAACTTAGGGTTTCGATTTCACCTAGATTAATCTGTCTGAACCTATCAATCCAATCAATTTATGTTAATTCTCTATAATAATAGTGAATCTCTCTAATTTTTCTATCAATCTTTCTCAATAATTAATAGGCATGTTCTAAACAAATTCCAACATCTCTGTATAAATTATGAATCTAGCAAAACTCATTAAGCACAAGAAATTCATATTACTGTACAAGCTTCATAGATATCTCTATCCTATGATAATCTTGTTTCATATTAATCAAGACAAATTCAATTATCCTTTCTTAGATCTTGGATTAAACCTCTAATTTCATAATAAAGTTGACCAAACTCTCACAAGTGTTAAGCATAGATTAATACAATTAGCATAGAATGAGAAATAAGCGTAAATTTAAATTGGAATTGAAATAATTCATGACATCATAATCTGACTACTTCGTAGTCCTAGAAAATAAAATTAGTTCATGATAAAGAGAAAACAAACTCTAAACATGGTTCTAAATATGGAAAAAGAAAGAACAAAGAAGAGTAGAAAAAACTAGAAGTCGAATCAATGGCATTCCGTCTCCGGATTGCCAATTGCTCCGCCTTTAATCCTTTACTCTCACTTTCTCTCTTATTTTCTGAGTTATTTTTGGTATGAGAATGTCCCAAATAAGTCTAAAAAAGACCTATTTATAAACTAGGAGGCGGCCACTATAAAAGCTAGATCAAGAGGCGTCCTAAGATAATGATTATAAAAAGTCCCGTAAAGTGGCATTGGGGCACCGATTTTATGGCACCGGGGTGCCACTCTTGTTGTCTACTATTTTTCTTGAGCCTGAACTAGTACCAAAGTATTTCTTAATGGCGCCAGGGTATCACTTCCTCTAGTCCTTGCTAATTTCATCTTATTTTGAGTCTTTTAAGCGTTCTAGCACCATTGACAAATACCAAAACCTTTTCTTCTCTTTCTAACTTACCATAATTCATGTCATTTTCTCCAAATACTATCATGTGTACCAAAATTATTTAACCTACAATTAAAATATTAAAAATACAAATAAAATTCACAAAAATTTTAAGAATATGTCAAATACATAGCTTAAATGCTATCTAATTTATAAGTAAAACCCGCTCAAAGTTATGGAAGTTTTTCGCTACTAGACTGATAATATGGTTCTGTCATTTATACTTTACTAGTGCTATTTATCCTCGTTTTATGGCACACAAAAAAACGCAAGATTTATATGAAAAGTTTTTTTATGTGATAGCTAGTATTGACACAACAAGTTATCCCATATCATGAGGTGCATGTTGCCATATTATGAGAATATACAATCCTTATTGTTTTTTTTTTTTTTAAGAAAAAAGATTATTAAGATAAATTCATTAAATTTTAAGATTCATAAATGAATCCATCATTTAGAGCTAGGAATTCTATCTTCAGATCTTTAATATTATAGACACTTTGTATATAGATAGTACTAATGTTATAAAGTACTTGTGAGTTTCGATTTTTATTTTTATTTTTAAAAGGATAATATCATGTGCTAGGAATATATTTTGGTGGTTATTATATATAAATCTTTTTTTAATAAATATCCATAACCTAATAGTAATTTTATTTCTGGTATATATACAATGACATTGGGATCAAGATCTACGATGAGCTATAAAATGATGCTTCCTATTATTTGCACATCAAGAGATAGTCAAGGATTATGTAACACCTTTTCATCTAAATCCTTATAGGAGTAACTTTTACGTGGGGTGCGCCTGTACCTTGTTCATAATTCTGTCTGCACCGAAAAGTACTTGTCAATAAGAAGAAGAGAGCCACAAAATGCATTATCTTCCAAACAGATTAATGCCTTATAATATATAGTCAACTTACTTGGACGAAAGGGAAAAACAAACTGTTATAAATAGAAAAAAACTACAATATCAATTTCTTCCTCACACAAAAACTTGATTTCTACTATAGCAAATGCCAATTGACCAGATCTTATACATGTAAACAAAGGTAAACATAAAGGAACACCAAGTAGACTTCGTCCAATATGATGATTAAAGTAGTTAATTAAAATCAACATATTGTTCAGGTTCTCAAAAGTGTACGCCTTAGGGGGAAAAACTACTCGTCACATTCAAACTCTCTTCATATAAGAATTGGTGATAATTATCTCAATAATATATGACTATACACTACGAAAAAAAAATGATTAATTGGTCAGAACATAATTTGTTAATTGTTACTAAAAGTGACAAATCTCTTAATTAACAGAATATCACAAAAGGTATATATTACTACTAGATTGTAAATAAAAAAGTTTATAAAGTTTTAGTTACGAGAAACATAATTTCATATAACTAAAGATATTTTTGGCCACAATTAATTGCATCACTATATACAACATGTTGTAACTAAAATTACACTAGGGACTAAATGCAATTACTTTTTCCCTACACAAAGACATTGATAAGTTGTGACTAAATGATACTTTCAGTAAGAAAAAAATTACTAAATGTTATATTTAATATTTATTTTTGTAGTGACAGAGTATTTATAACCTTGCTTGTTTGACTGTAGAAGGAATAATACCAAGAGAAAAGAAAAGAAAAGAAATATTTAAAAAATTCTTAATATTATTATTATTATGTATTCAACTCCAACATGTTTCCGATCGAGTTAATTAATTACATAGTTACAATTTATATACTGTGTCCAAAACAAAACATAAACAGGAGAAATTATATAGAAATCAAGATAAACTAACAAAACTTGAAAAATATAATAATGAGTAAAACTAATAGTATTTGCCCCAAAAATTAAAGTAGTTGACAAATCATACTTTGACATATTTCCTTTCGTTTTGCTTGAAAATATTATTCCATGATTTAATGTAGCGTAGCAGTGTTCAAAATCTTCTTTTAATCGTGGAAGCTGCCCAACCCACATTCATGCGTTGTTTGGTGTGATTAAGTTTTTTCACATAGTATAGGTTGGACGTCCATTTTCCTCTACTGTTTATCGTGGTGTAGCGCAATTTGCAGTTTGGAACATTACCAATATTGTATTAGTCGCACTGAATGTACTAATTTATATAAATTTTTAACTTTTAAATCCCATTTTTATTACATGTCAAATTTGAATATGACATTTAGATGAGACCTAAGATGCCCCATACACACATTGACTTAAATTTACATAAAATTTTCAAATATTTTGATTGCTTATGTACTTTATATTTATATTTTTAACATAAGAACTAATATTATTTTTAATAGGATTTCATTGCATAATTGCACCATACCACATATTTGCAGTTCGATACGATACGTTTAACTCCATAAATCTTAACAACCTGTGAATAAGAAAACTTGTCCTTTTTTTAGCTGCTTATGCGGGTCGTTGATTTTGTTTTCATCACCAATTCACCTCAAAATAGCACTGCAAGCAATCACTTAATTTTATTTTAACATTAATTATAGATAGCAATACCACACACCCACATAATAGCTGTTGCTTTTAGATTTTAAAAGTGGTCAGTGAAAAAATTGAAAGTAATGGTATTTAGTAAGTTCTTATTTTTGGTCAACATATTTTAAAAGTTATTACTGTAAATTTAAATATAATTTGAGAAACAGATCGATGATTATTTTTCAAAACTGATTCTCCTTTTATAATACAAATTGTTTAAAATATTACTTTATAACACATATAATCTATAGTTTACTAAATATTTAGATGCTGTTTTTAACCAATATAATAGTTTTGTAGAGTAAATTAAACAAATATTTAGACCTTTTTCTTCCACAGCTGCTTTTTATTCACACACAATATATATATGGACACCAATTCAGTATGTATTTTTTTTTTTTAACCTATGGGTAGGTATCAATTTGGCCAATGAAAATTTAGTATGCACATTTTTTTATTGTAAAAAGTAAGAGAGAGAAAGAGTATTAATGATGTACGTCTTTTCATGCACTTCATTATAATCATTGGATTACCATTAGATGGTGATCCAACGGCTAAAAAAAAAATACCTACCCATAGATAAAGAAAAAAAATACCTATTGGATTGGAAACCTATATATANATATATATATATATATATATATACTTTATTAATCAACGCAGTTATAGCTTAGAATATGGTTGTGTGATTCCCACTGAAATTTAAGATACGAGAATGGCATGGTTTGGCGATCGAAGCCGCGCATTAATTCTACGAGCAAAAACTTTAAGATATGGTAATGAGTAATGATGAAAGGCATTTTACATATGCATAAATATATACACATTTATATATATAGACGCGGAGCATCTAACAACTGCATTGTCTGTCGGAACGATAACAACACAACCAATAAAGCACCGGCGATGCCAAACATAAATATGCTTGCTTTGACCTTTATTCTACTACTTATAAGCTTTTATCACTTACAAAGCTAAATTGTCAGCTTAAATCATGTCTCCAGGTATCAATTGCCAGCTATAGCTAATAGCTTTCTCCTCCTCTTTTTTTTTTTCCCCTTCTTTTTAACTTTCTACGATTTTGGTGTAGAATTAATCAATTTATTATTTTTTTAATTAAGTGTAGTATTACAAAATAATTAGAACAGATTCTTATAATCATATATGTAAGTGTATATTCAATGTATTAAAAGCTTTAGCTTCCAATCTAACGTCCTTTAATTTTCTTTAGTGACTTAGTCATACATTTGGAGTTAGAGCACGTACCAAAAAAGGTGAGTATTTGAAGAGAGGTGATAAAATTTCATATATGCATATAAGATATATTAAATAAATTGGGGCTTGTGAAAAAGGATATATACTCTGGGACAAAGGTGATCTTAGTCCGATATTTAACGGATATTATTTGAACTAATCCACTAATTATGGGTGATGTGTAGCTTGTTATACTTCCATATTTTTACTGCTCGATATTGCTTAATTTAATTACCATGTAATTCATTCACTAGAAACCTTTTTTTTGCTTGTGCTTATCCAGATGGCAAGTCCATCAGCTTAAGTTATTGACTCTCAATAGTTACCTTCGTATACATTCGTTGGTGAGGATAAGTCCAGGCATGATATATCCCCTCCATTTCAACTTTCTTACTTGTGAAGTAAAAGAAACTGTTGGATCGGTTTCTCACCAGCCGTCCATGTATCTTTGAACCGCTGATGATGTGTCCTCTAACTGTCCACATGACCTTGCTTTTCCAAAGAGCTCTGAACTTCAGGCAGGGTCGGAGAGGCGGGGGTGGCCACCTGCAAAGACTCTCTGATGCTTAAGTCAGTAGTCTTTCTTTGATTCAGGGTAGCAAGGATTTAGTTTTATATAAGTATATCTTTGTTTTTTGCTCGTAAACTTTTTAAATATCTCTTTTTGTATGTGTACATGCCCCTTTCGAGAACGCATAGCTCATATATATATAGTCCTGAGATTGTGAACCATCCGGGTCTCAATCTCAGGACTGAGTACCTTTTTCCTCAAAGTTTTTCTCAGAGGTCATGAGCCGAGATTACCGTGATCTCTTCTATATCCCTGTAGCTTGGTTTCTGCCGCCTCCTATGGCTTGAGTCTGTCAGGGGTGAGATTTTGACAAATCGCCGTTCTGTCAGGACGGCTTGCCCCTTGTGCACGCCTACCCAAGATCGCATTAAATACTCTGTCTGGGTCTGGAGTTGTGAGTTACTTTCCATTATATTCTGGTGGAAGACCCTTGGGGCTTCCGACCCCCCAGCTGTCGAGGTAAGGGTCGGACTAGGCCGAGTCTATCTAGGGTCTGTGATGGGCTCGGCCCTAACCTCAGACGGCCCAATGGCCGATTGTGATATCACGTGTGACCCGCGTAGCCTTTAGCTAATCACTCTCGACACCTGTCAGACAGTGGGCCCTGTTTGTGACTTGTTCTGCTGCTTAATCGTCCACGTGGTGTATGATTTGGGAACGGGTCCCATAACTTCCCCCATTTCCCTATTTGATGGATTTGTATCCGTCAAGTGGGGAAATCGTTTATCCGTTCCTCTAATCTGGGGGATGCACGTGGCTCCTCCCCTGCCGACGTGGAGGCACGCCATCCTATGTCACGAAATCTGTTTAAATTTCGAAGTTCTGACTGTTCGGTCTCCTTTACTCTCCCATTTTCCAGAAAAACTCTTCGGTTCCCCCTCTATAAAAGCCGCAGCTACTCTCATTTGCCTCTTTACTAAAATCTTCAATCATTCTAGCCTCATAAAATCCTAGGGTTTCTGATTTCCTCCCTTCTAGAGACTTTTATTTTTTCAATCGTATCCAGAACAATGGCTTCAGGTCAAGATCAGAAATTGTGCCCCATCGTAGATTCAGAGTTGGATTCACTAAGGAGACAGCTCTGCCTCCCCGGTGGAGTGACGCTGCAAAGGATCGAGGGCCCTGCGGATTGGTATCTTCGTCCCTCTGCCCTTGAAGGCTCTATCATCTTGGGCAGAAAACATCTGGAATGGCTGCGATTCCCTCTTCCTCCTATGATCCACCAATTCTTGGCTTTGATGGGGATCCATCCGATGCAGTTAAATGTAAACGGGGTCATAATTCTGATGAGGCTTTTCACCCTGTCAGTTCTCTATAATCTGCATATCGACCTGGAGGTGGTCTTTTATGCTTACAAACTCACCCTCATCCCTAAGAAGAGTTCCTACCCCACCTTTTACCTCCAACCGCTACCGGGACATCATATCTTCTAGGGCTTGCCGATGTCAGACAAGCAATGGGACTCCCATGCTAGGCTATACACTATTGGAGGGGCGTGGTGCTCCCTTTGGGTGAACGGCGAGTACTTCCAAGTTCCCTCAGCTTTCCTGCAGAGTAAGTGCTAGGTCGTGATTTTCAGGTCTGTATTCTCCTCGTCTGTTATTGCTCACGTTATTTTGTCTTGTGCAGCCTCGGCAGAAGAGAATAGATTCGAGCCTCATTTGTCGGCAGGGCGGCTCAAAGGCCTGGAGGGGATCGTCATCTTCGGATCTCCCGGGAACTACAGACACATCCAGGCCATCCTCAACCCCCTGGTGATGAATATGATGCCCAGGATGGTTCATACCTTCCATTCCCTCTGGATACCTGGGTCATCACAAAGCACATGCGGAGCCGACTTGACGCCTCTGCCCTGAACCGGTTCCGCCGGGATGAGCATGACTGAATCGCCATGGTGGGTTGGCAGGTTACAGCTTCAAGCCAATTGGCGGGCTCTAACGACCTGGAGGCGCCGTCTAGCCATGAGCTCGAGGAGGCCGTGAGGCTTGTGGCCGAGGAGTGCGTCAGGCTCCGCAGGGAGGAAGCTGCCGCCCCCAAGAGGGTTAGGGGTAGGTTCATTTTCGCATCCTTGAGCTTCGTGGGCCAGATTATGGCCGTGACCTAAACATGTTACTTGTTCTTTGCAGGTTCTGAGATGGCCCCATCGGCTGATCCCTCCCCTGTCAAGGAGGGAGTCGCAGGACATAAGGCTCGCCCCAAGGCACCCGCTGGCCGGCATCTCATGGTGCTCTCAAGAGATGAAGTGCTTGCGGTCCCCCACTCCGACATAGGTGGACCTCTATCCAGGGAAACGTCTGCCACACGGACCGTACACGGCGAGGAGATGATGTTGAGTCTGGCTGCGGGGTCTACTGCACCAACCTTGTCCACCCCTGACTCCGGTTCGAAATCGGGTGCTATTTACCTTGGTGGGGAGATCGCTGAGCTCAGTAGGGGGGCTCCGAGGTTGAAGTCTCGGCTATCTTCCCCTCCCCCGGTCCCAATAAAGTGGTGACACGAGATCGACTTATCTAACGAAGAAGAGGGCCGGGCGGAGAAGAGGGGCAGGATTGCCCCCTCATCTGACAGTGATGACGACGGGGCCACGCTGACCCTTCTAAGGAGAAGAAGGTCCGTGCACAGTGGCCCGCCAAGAGGAGATGCACCACCTCCTACCGTGGCTGATGGTGCTCTCAGTGGCGCCGAGCTTTCCTTTGTCCCTACCGCCACTACTTCGGGGGCATGCCTGGCTGGTGGAGAGGGTGCCCTCACGGCTAACGGGGCGGGGCCGTGTTCCCCAAGCGCGGGCAATGCCCAAAGAGAGGGTCCAGCCGCAGAGCCAGAGCTGGAGGCACTCTCTTTGGAGAACATCGAGCTTGTCACCAGCCGTACCTTCGCGCAGGTTTGGTCCACTCAGTTGCTTCTATGTTTTTCAGCATCCTTGCTAAACAATGACCCCCTTTTTTTTTTGTTTAACTTGCAACTGGCCGCCATCTGGTCTTTCTATTCCTCTTGCGTCAGGGATTTGACCGAGGAGCTAAGTTCCCATTCTGCACTGGCCGAGTGTAGCGAGGCTGCCCTCGCCGAATTGAGGTCTGAAATCGATTTATATCAGAGCCTCGAGGAGGCAAAGTTCAGCAGAGCGGTGGCTCACGCTCTGAGTGTCGAGAGGACCAGGCGCGAGGAGCTGGCTGCGAGACTGGTTGAGGTGGAGGCCGGCAAACTTGCTCAATCTGAGGCTAACAGACTGGCTCAAAATGAGCTAAGGGTCAAGGAGCAAGAATTACAGAGCACGGGGGCAGAGATGAGACTGGCTTTCGTCGCTCGTGACAGGGCTATTAATGACACCAAAGAAGTGAGGAAAGCCGAGGCGAAAGCCAAGCTAGAGGTCCACTCTCTGTAACGCAGACTTGACCAGTTTCACGAGGTAAATCGATATATCTTCTTGGATCACAAAAATCTGATGGGTGCTCATGTGGAGATGTCTCGCAAACACAGCGAGGACCTTGCCGGCATTAACACTTTTTTGGTCGACTTATCACAGTGGCAAGCGGAGCTCAGGCTGGCGGTGCTGAAGGATAGGCTGGCGGACGCGGAGAAGCTGAAAACAAGGTACCAGAGGCAGGTGGACGTCCTTTCTGCAGAAAGTTACAGGTCTGGCTGGGAGAATAGAGAGTTCGAAGGCCACGCTGAGGTGGTAACGCCAGACCAGTTTGACGAGTAGAAAGGCATCGAGAGAGACCACTATTCCATCAAGTATTACATGCATCAGCTTGGAGATGAGATCAGCATCATGTACCCGGCTGACGTGATGAAGATGCTTGCTGTAGAAAAGGACAGGCCCTTTACATCTGCTTCTGGTGCCAAAGAGCTTATCCCCGTTTCCGGTCCGCTAGATCAAACTTTGAAAGCCCCTGACGGCCAGCCTGGTCTCGAGGTCTCAATTGGTGAGGGGTCTGGTGCAGTCATTGTATCCATGATGAATCCGACCCTGGTACACCACCCTCCACCAGGGCTGGTCCAAGTGTCGGGACTGGCCGCACTCCTATGGCCGGAGGTAATTAGGGTCCCTAATTTTATACATTTGTAAAGCTGACCCTCGTTGTAACCCTCCATATAAATAATAAGAATAGTGCAATTCTCTTTAGTCTATTTTCTTTTTCTTTGTTGACCGCGTCCGGGGTAAAGTTAAACCTTGTTGTAGCCGTATGTATAAATAATTGTGGATGACTCTGATGGACACGATTTCGGACTATTAGTGAGTCCTCCTCGGGCCATGACTGCCAAGATTACTTCTGGAGATAGGGATGCGAGCTTTGACTCATCCGGTTTTATGGAGGTATAACTTCTATTATGACTTATTTTGGCAGAGTTTGACCCGCGCGTGTGGCTAGACTTCTCCGACCCTAAATGGGACCGCGCTCGGAACCAGCTCCAAGGATTGGTCGACCATTGTTTGGACCCGTCGTTGCAAAGGAGAAGGCCTGGGCTCGGCTCTTACCGGGAATAAATAGGGCACTACCACTCCGATGTCTCCCTACGAGTCCGTTCGCATCCTGCCTCCCGTAAATAGGGCTTATGAGCACGCACCACTGTTAACCGTGCACTTTGTATTTTTAGGACATAATAAACAGACTTTAATCTTAATTTCTGTCTTTACGTTTGGTTTGGTACTGGACTACTTCCAATAGGTAGACTCCAAATCCATTCACATCCTGCCCATGCGCAAATAAACCATCCCCTGGGTAGAGCCTGCTTTCCTTTAGCTCTTCGTATAGCTAAAACGCTCCTTAGGGAGGGTCCACTTCCAACGGATGGATCCCGACCCTGCTTTCCTTTTGCCATTCGTATAGCTAAAATGTTCCTTAGGGGGGGTCCACTTCCAACGGGTGGATCCCGACCCTGCTTTCCTTTAGCTCTTCGTATAGCTAAAATGTTCCTTAGGGAGGGTCTACTTCCAACGGGTGGATCTCGACCCTACTTTCCTTTAGCTCTTCGTGTAGCTAAAATGTTCCTTAGGGGGTTTGCTGGCAAGCTTTGTTTGCGCAGCTCCTCCTTCTTCGTACGTTTTCTTGGGTCGTCGACAAGCGATATGATCCCCATAGTACGATCGTTTTTGAGGTTTACTGGCAAGTTTTTGGTTGCGTAGCTGTTTCCTCTTCGTACGTTTTCTCGGGTCGTCGACAAGCGACGTAATTCCCATAGTACGATCGTTTTTGAGGTCTGTTGGCAAGTTTTTGGTTGTGCAGCTGTTTCCTCTTCGTACGTTTTCTCGGGTCATCGACAAGCGACGTGATTCCCATAGTACGATCGTTTTTGAGGTCTGCTGGTAAGTTTTTGGTTGTGCAGCTCTTTCCTCTTCGTATGTTTTCTCGGGTCGTCGACAAGCAACGTGATTCCCATAGTACGATCGTTGATTGCGCGAGTAGTGCGTATGGTCTGCAACTATGGAAGACCCTTTTCCGTGGCAACCCAGTATGATTTTTTGCATGTGCAACTGAGGCATGGGGTCTGCCACTGTGGGTGGACCCTTTTCCGTAGCAGCCTGGTATGATCTTTTGCTTGTGCAAATAAAACGTTGGGTCTGCCACTGTGGACAGACCCTTTTCCGTGTGGCAGAAGACCTGACCTGTTTCGGAATTAAGCTTTTTAATAATATAAGCATTCACATGGGTCTCACGCGTTAATAGTATGTATGGGGTCTGCCACTGTGAGCAGACCCCTTTTCCATAGCAACCCAAAAGATGAATCCATGCGGCAAAAAGGGAACTTGACCTATTTTGGATTTAAGCTTTTCGCATTCACATGGTCTTACATCATATGCATGTGTCTTACACGTGATACTTTTTCAGGTGCTGAGCATTCCACGTGTTCGGTAAGTTCTTCCCAGTCCTGAGTTCTCTCAGGACATACGCACCATTATCGAGTGCTTTGATCACCTCATAAGTTCTGATCCAATTGGAGTTTAGTTTCGAGAAATTCCCTGTTCTAACTTTTAGGACCCAATCCCCGGCGTTAAATCGTCGAGCACTAACCTTTTTTGTGTAATAGGATCTAGCCTGCTGGTGGTACGAAGCCAGGTGGATCAGGGCCATGTCTCTCGTTTCCTCCAGGAGGTCTATGTTATGGCTTAGCTGGCGTTCGTTTAAGGGGGCATCTCTCACCACTTCGGAACGGAGGGTCGGGAGGCCGACTTCGGTCGGGATCACAGCCTCTGAGCCGTAGACCATGGTGAATGGCGTTCTTCCAGTCGATCTCTGCTCTGTGGTTCAATGAACCCATACAACGGCCGGCAGCTCTTCTAACCACTTGCCTTTAGCCTCCTGCAAGTTCTTTTTAATGTTGTTGAATATGGCTTTGTTCGTTGCCTCCGCTTGGCTGTTCCCCTGAGGGTAGTTCACGGAAGAGAAACTGAGCCTTATATCATACAGCTCACACAGCTCCTTGATCTTAGCATTTTGGAATTGTGTACCATGATCGGCGTGTATCTCTTTCGGAATCCTGAACCGACAGATTATGTTCTTCCAGATGAAGTTAATCGTGTCTGTCTTGCTAATGGTCGCATAGGCTTCAGCCTCTACCCATTTGGTGAAGTAATCTGTGGCCAACAGGACATACCTCTTTTCCCCTGGACTTCTGGGGAGCTCTCCGACGATGTCCAGACCCCATTTGGCAAATGGCCAGGGGGTTATGTTCGAATGAAGTACCTCCGTGGGCTGGCATTTCATTAGGGCGAACCTCTGGTACTTATCACATTTGTTGATGAATCGGGCTACCTCTGTCATCATGTATGGCCAGAAGTATCCGGCCGTTAGAGCCTTGTGGGTGAGGCTGTGTCTGCCAGAGTGGTTGCCGCATACTCCCTCGTGGATTTCCTCCATTAGCTTTTGCGCTTCGACGGGACCTATGCACCGCAGCATCGGACCCATTGTCGATCTCCTGTATAGTTGTTCCCTTACCATAGAATACCTGGCAGCCTTCAACGTGACTGACCTTGCTTCTCGGGGGTCCGTGGGTAGGTTCCCCAATGTCAAATACTATGTGATGGGTTTCATCCACACTTCGTCAGCAGTTCCGGTTGCGAACACATGGTACGCAGGGGTCTGCGAGGGGTCCTCTATGCTCCCGCCTTCCAAGAGAACTTCTATGCTTCTAGGCGTACCCCCGATTGACTCACTCTTAGCTAGCTCATCGGCCCTCTGGTTCATCTCCCTGGGGATCGGTTTGATATTGAAATTGCCAAAGCGAGCTTTTACCCCCATTACCTTGGAGAAGTACCTGTGCAACCTCGGTTCTTTTACTTCAAAGTTTCCCCTGACCTGACTCGCGATTAACTGTGAGTCAGTTTTTACTGCGATGTTCTGCACTCTGAAGTGCAGTGCCAGCTCAAGGCCTTGCAGCAGTGCCTCGTACTCCGCCTCATTGTTAGTCGCCTGGAAGCCGAGCCTCAATGCCTTCTCAACTCTGAGACCCGTTGGGGTCTGCAAGACTATCCCGATACCTGACCCTGAGGCATTCGTGGATTCGTCGGTATAGAGCATCCAGGCTGAAGGGGTGCAAGGTTGAGACATCTGAAACAGGTCGTGCAGCTCGCCGAAGGATTCGATTTCCACCAAGAAATCCGCCATGACTTGTCCTTTCTTCACCGCTCGAGGCCGATACTCGATGTCGTATATTCCCAGCTCGATGGCCCACTTGGTCAATCGTCCCGACAGGTCTGGCTTGGCTAAAATTTGCCGGATAGGGAAATTCGTATAAACGGTGACTGAGTGTGCCTCAAAGTACTGTCGGAGTTTCTTTTTAGCGTTGAGTAGAGCGAGGACCAGCTTTTCCGCCACACTATATCTCGTCTCGGCATCCAGGAGCATGCAGCTTATATAAAACACTAGTTTTTGTTTGCCATCTTCCTCGATGAATAATACGGCGCTGATCGCTACTTCGGATACTGCTTAATAGGCATACAGGCGCTCCCCCTCTGCTGGGGAAGCCAGGATAGGTGGGTAACTCAAATACAGCTTGAGATCTGTCAGTGCCTTGTCCTGTTCCTCTCCCTAGACTACAGTAGAGCTTTTCTTCAAGCATTGGAAGAAAGGCTTGCACCGGTCGGACATCTTGGAGACGAATCGGCTGAGAGCGGCTATCTTCCCGGCTAGGCGTTGGACCTCCCGAACGGTCTAAGGTCTCTGCTCATTTGCGATCGAGGTCAGCTGGGTCGGGTTTGCCTCAATACCCCTCCTGCTCACGATATGCCCCAGGAATTGACTGGAAGACACCCCAAACGCGCATTTCTTGGGATTCAGACGCATCCATTACTACCTCAGAATCTGAAAACATTCATCTAGGTGTCTCAGATGGTCTGAATCTTCTCTGCTTTTCACGACCATGTCGTCAATATAGACCTTCATAGTCTTTCCTAGTAGCCCGGCGAACATCTTTTTCATGAACCTTTGGTAGGTTGCTCCTGCGTTCTTCAAGCCAAATGGCATACGCCTGTAGCAGTACAGACCACGCTCCGTGATAAAAGCTGTGTGGATCTGGTCTTCCGCGTACAGGGGGATCTGGTTGTATGCAGAGTAGGCATCTAAAAAGCTCTTTCTGTTGAATCCCGCCGTCGCATCTACCATTTGGTCGATTCTTGGCAGGGGGAAGCTATCCTTCGGGTAGGCCTTGTTCAGGTTGGTGAAGTCTATGCAAATACGGTCGTCGCCGGTTTTCTTTTTCACCACCACCGGGTTGGAGACCCAACACGGGTACACGCACTCCCTGATCAGACCGTTCTCCAGCAGCTTTTCCACCTCCTTATTGATCGCCCTGTTTTTCTCTGGTGCAAATCTTTTGGGTTTCTGTCTGACTGAAGGAAAATTGGGGTCTATGTTCAGCCGGTGGCAGGTGTGCGCGAGGTCTATCCTGGGCATGTCATCGTGGGACCACGTGAAGACGTCCTCATTTTGCTTCAGGAATCCCAACATCTCTTTCTTCTGCTGCTCGGGCAATAAGGCCCCGATTAGAATCACCTTCGCCAGTTCTGTCTCTTTCAAAGGGACCGCTACCAGCTCCTCAATCGTGGATTCTTGGCCGTCAGACTCCTCTTCGATCCGCTTCATGTACGCTGGTAGGTGGTCCTTTGATTGCTATCCGTCCCTGATCGAGGCGCTTGCACTCGCGTCGGCTCCCCTCAGGGTGGTTGAAAAGCATTTCCTTTCGGAGGCCTGGTCTCCCTTGATGTCTATCGTATAGGTACCATTTTTTGATAGACATCTTAAGACTTAGTGGAGGGTGGAAGCAACCCCATGCATGGCGTGGATCCATCCCCTTCCCATGATGACGTTGAAGGAGGACTGGCAGTTAATGACGACAAAGTCCACGTCCAAGCATCTCTCAGTAGCGCAGACCTTCAGGGTCACGATGCCCAAGGGACTGACCTTAGTGCTGTCGAAAGTGAACAACGGCTGATAGGTTGGCCTGAGTGTGCTTCGATCCAGGCCCATATTCTCGAATGTGATAAGGAATAGGATATCGACGCAGCTTCCACCGTCGACCAGGACCCTTCCGACCAACGCAGAGCCGATCTGCAGTTTAATCACCAAGGGGTCATCATGAGGCAGACGTACCGTGGTCAAATCTTGCTGGATGAAAATGATGGGGGCGGCAGAGGCGCAGCTTTCTCCCATCATCAAATGGTTGACGGAATGGCCCATCCCCCTCAGGCACTTCACCCTTCCTTTAGCTCTTTCGAGGTATTTTTCCTTCTCCTCTTGATTCTGGGTCGGCTCTGGCCTACCCACGATGGTCGGCACTATCCTTAGGGTCTGCTCTCCTGACCCAGAAGCCTAGGTCTGCTTCCCCTTTTCAGGCCTGGAGATGTCTTCCTGTGGCTGGGTTCCACCGGTTTTCACATATTGTTTCAACCTGCCGGCATGGATCGCCATCATGACCTGTGCATAAAGGTTGCAGCAGTGGGCAGTTTCGTGCCCGTAGTCTTTGTGAAACTGGCAGTACCTACTCCTGTTCTTCATGTGCTCAGGGACGCCAGATTTGGGCGGGTCCTTGAAAATGCTCCTGTCCCTATTTTGGAGGTAGATCATATCGATTGGCGTGTTGAGCTCATACTTCGGCAGAGGGTCGTGGGGCGTCTTCCTCCTCTTGCTTCCTTCCTGACTGTCTTGGATGGGGTCTTCCTGTTTCGGAGTCGGCCCTTGCTCTGGTGAGGGCCTCTTCACCCCTTGCGGGGCTGGGGTTTGTACTGGCATCATTGTTTTTGTGGCGGAGGTCTTGAGCTCCTTTTGGTGGCTTTCCAGCACCCTGAATACCCCTTCTGACTTCGCCTGGATGTCTGCGATATCGTACAGAAGATTTAAAAGGAGGTGGTCCGATAGTATTGATATTGGCTGCAGGCTCCTGACGAATGAGCCTGAGGCTTAGACCGAGTCGGCGTTATTGACTAGGGACATCGCCTCAAGGAAACACGACAGATACTCTCGCGGGGACTCATCTGCGGCCTGCTCCAACCGGTCAAGGTCTCGTATGGTTTTTTGCTATCTCCGGACACCCGCGTGCTGCTTTAGGAAGAGTTTGCAGAAATCTTCGAACCCGTTTATGGATTTCTCCAAGAGTTGTGTGAACCATAGCAGGGCTGGTCCCGCCAGGGTCGTAGAGAAGACTTTACAGGTCACGGCCTCGTCCTTGGTTTCCAAGGCCATCTTCTGTTGAAAGTGGTATATGTGATCGAGGGGGTCTGTTTTCCCCTCGAACGGCTTGAAGGTCGAGGTTGTGAAGTCCCTCGGCCTGGGCTCCATCTGGATCCAGTCAGCGAAGACCGTCCGATTGATCCCTTGCACAGTTTACTCTACCAGATCGTCGGGGGTCTGGCTGTGATGGGCCCCGAGTTTCTTTCCCAACTCCGCCATTATCTCTTGTTTCCAGTCGGGAGGCATACCTCCTGGGCTTCCATGGGGTCTTCCGCCTATCGGCCCCCTGGCTTAGAGAGGTCTCGACTGGCTTTGCCGCACCCTTTGCATCCACGATCCGAATGGGGCAGGAACTTCTCCTCGCGGTTGGCTTCCGAATTCTTGTTGGACCTCTTCGTCAAAATCTTCTCTCCGCTGGCTCCTGTCTTCACTCGCCAGCAGCCCTTCGAGGCGGGCGTTATCTTTGCGTACCTCTGCGACTTCGTCCCTTAAACTCAGGACGGCCTCGTGGGCCATCTCTGCCTTCCGGTTTGCTTCCGTCAGGGCGACGAGCATCTGATCCAGCTTCTGCTCCAGGTCTGATCATACTTCTCGAGAGCTCCCTTCGGCGTCGGGACGTGTGCTCCTGGTTGTTATCCTCGAGGGTGCCATCCGACGTTATATGGCCTTTTGTTCGTGGAAAGCGCGATCGTGAGTCTCCTACTATTTTTCTCACGCTCAACCATTATTTCCCATAGACGGCGCCAAATTATTAGATCGGTTTCTCACCAACCATCCACGTGTCTTTGAACCGCTGATGATATGTCCTCCAATTGTCCACGTGACCTTGCTTTTCCAAAGTGCTCTGAACTTCAGGCAAGGTCGGAGAGGTGGGGGTGGCCACCTGTAAAGACTCTCCGATGCTTAAGTCAGTGGTCTTTCTTTGATTCAGGGTAGCAAAGATTTAGTTCTATATGAGTATATCTTTGTTTCTTGCTCGTAAACTTTTTAAATATTTCTTTTTGTATGCGTACATGCCCCTTTCGGGAACGCATGGCTCATATATGTATAGTCCTGAGATTGTGAACCATCCGGATCTCAATCTCAGGACTGAGTACATTTTTCCCCAAAGTTTTTCCCAGAGGTCATGGGCCGAGATTACCATGATCTCCTCTGTATCGCTGTAGCCTAGTTTCTACCACCTCCTATGGCTTGAGTCTGTTAGGGGTGAGATTCGGACAAATCGTCGTTCTGTCAGGACGGCTTGCCCCTTGCGCACGCCTACACAAGATCACATTAAATGCTCTGTCTGGGTCTGGAGTTGTGAGTTGCTTTCCATTGTATTTTGGTGGAAGACCCTTGGGGCTTCCGACCCCCTAGCTATCGAGGTAAGGGTCGGACTGGGCCGAGTCTGTCCAGGGTCTGTTATGGGCTCGGCCCTAACCTCGGACAGCCCAATGGCCGATTGTGATATCATGTGTGACCCGCGTGGCCTTTAGCTAATCACTCTCGACACCTGTCGGACGGTAGGCCCCGTTTATGACCTGCTCTGCCGCTTAATCGTTTACGTAGTGTATGATTTGGGAACAGGTCCCACAGAAACACACACAGACACAGACACAGACACACACACACATATATATATATATATATATAAATATATATATGTTGCCAATCCAATAGGTTTTTTTTTTTTACCTATGGGCAGATTTTTTTTTTTAGCCATTGGATTACCATTAGATGGTGATCTAATAGCTATAATAAAGTGCATGAAAAGATGTGTATTATTAATGCTCTTTCTCTCTCTTACTTTTTACAATAAAAAAATGTGCATGCTAAATTTTCATTGGCCAAATTGATACCTATACATAGGTAAAAAAAAAAAAATACCTACTGGATTGGTGCCCATATAAATATATATATATATATATATATCACCACTAGTAATTGCTTGATAATTAACAATTATGTGTAACTGTTAATAAATTTGGATGTTCTCAACATTGTAGTATAGAACAAAACCTAGAGTCAATTGTGGCCTGCCCATATTTGATGATTTGATTGAAACCTTTTTAAAAGATTTTTTTAAAAAAACTTATTCTACTTCTTTAAAGGGAAAAAAAAAAAGAAAGAAAGAAAAAGCTAATGCTGCTAAAGCGGTCTTATAATAAGAAAACAATCAAACATACAAAATGAACTCTTTTAAACTACAAATAAGCATCTATAACAAGGGTGGGGTTTATAAATCATTTCAATCTCCTTTTCATCTTTTTTCCTTTAATTTTTCCTCTAATTGCTGTATATCTGATCCAATTCTTAGCATGAAGTATTTCCAAAAAAAAAAATCTTAGCATGAGGAAGAAAGTGTTGAACAAATCAACAATTATGGTACTACTAACCATATTGTTGCAATTATTGTTCACGTTATAAGAAGAAAAAATATGCGCACCAACTAGCCGTAATATCAACAGTAAAAAAGACAACCGTAATAGTAATAGTGAAAAGAACAGCCGTAACAATAATAGTAAAAGGTGGTGTTCTCACTTGTTCATATCATCTTTCAAGTTCTATAAATACTAGGATTTCATCACTTATTTTGTATCCCACTCTCAACATCTCATTATCCTCCTAAGAGAGAATTCAAGCCTAGAAATTCTTCTTGGTGTCCTACTTGTTTTCTCCTAAATTATTTAGAGAGAATATTTTCTTCTATTTTTAGAGTGAGATTTTCATTTGTTCTCTCCTTGTATTTAGAGAGAAATGAGTTGTAATCTTTTTTTTTTATAGTGAAATTCTTCACAATTTTATCCGTAGATGTAGCCTAAATTAGATAAACCACGTTAAATCTTTTGTATGTTTTATTTATTTATTTTTATTTAACTCAAATTTTTTCAACTTGTATTTTAACTATATGTTGTCGTTTCTACAAAGCCGATCTTCTAACAAAAAGTGTTTATCGGATGATCTTAAGTAAATTTTATTAATTATAAACTCTTATCTCTCTTAAATTTAAACCAAAAGAGCCGCCCTCAAAACCTGTCTAAAGAAAAGCACCTAAAAACCGAAAAAGAAAAAAAAAAAAAAAAGGGATAGAGAAAGAGTTCAGTATTATATGGTGAATATTTTGCATACACATGCCCACACACACGTAAAGAAAGAAGACATTATCAAGGAAAGATTAAGCGCCATTTTAACTCTTATGTTACCCTTAATTACTTCTTTATTTACCCTTTTTCAGCCAAATTATTGCATTATGATTAAAGCCCAATAGTTTAACTCAATTGAATTATGGAACATAAAATACAAAACCCAATTATTAATAGAATTAGCATGCAAAAGGTTTAATTTCCCATCATGATGTGTAGGCCTAGTACGTACCCCTCACAGGAGAACAACTTTTTGCAAATTATAACAAACTTATGGGCTTCTTTTTGTTTTATAACCTAGTAAAAAACAAGTATATGTACTGATATATGTGTCAAGATTAAAACACTACTCAAAAAACATTCTCTCCCCTTTTCCTCGTATGTAAAGTAATGTCATGTAGAATTATCATAGAAACGAATTTGGCTGATTACATATGTTGTTTAAACTCAAGCTTAATGTATATTAATATATATATATATATATATATGAGCATCAATTCAATAGGGATTTTTCTTTTTTTTATCTATTTATAGGTATTTTTTTTAACCGTTGGATCATCATTTAACAATGATTTAACGACAATAATAATATATATGAAAAGATGTGTATCATTAATGTTATTTCTCTTTCTTACTTTTTATTATAAAAAGATGTGCATGATAAATTTTAATTGATCAAAATAATACTTATGTATAGATTAAAAAACAAATTACTGGATTTATACCTATATGTATACTAGACATTATACTGCACTTTGCGCGAGTTGATATTAATATTATATACATTAAGCTTAATTTATAGTTAGGTTCAATGTATTATAATATTAAAGAATATATTTATCTCTACATTTATTTTGATGAGATAAATGTTACGTAACTTTTTTTTCGATGAACTAAATTTAACATAAAGTATAATTAATATTAAATTAAATATAATATTATATAAAATATTAAATGATATATTTATTTTTATATTTATTTTGATAAGACGAATGTATCACAGCTATTTGTTCGATGAACTAAATTTAATATAAGGTATCATTAATATCAAACTAAATATAATATTATATAATAAATGTATATATTATAACCAATCATAGCATTAAAAATAATAGTAGGACCAATTATATTATGAAAGAAATAAGAATTTTCTAAAACTTTTACAAATAGAATGGTGATCAAAGAAGCTATCAGAGTTTTTACACTCTGTGCTTCAGGCTTAATATATATATATATATATATATATATATATTTATTTATTTATTAAGGAGATCAAAAATAAATAAATGAAGACACATTTAAATAAAACAAAAATCTTGTAAAATGCTTATATTATATTATATATATATTTGGGCATCAATCCAGTAGATTTGTTTTTTTTACTTATACATAGGTACCATTTTGGCCAATGAAAATTTATCATATATATTTTTTTTATATTAAAAAATAAGAGAGAGAAAAATTATTAATGATGCACATTTTTTCATGTATCTTATTATAGTCGTTGGATCATCATTAGATGATGATCTAATAGCTAAAAAAATACTTACACATAAGTAAAAAAAAATACTTACTGGATTGGCAACCTCTATATATATATATATATATAGGATACGAATTTACGAAATGTATATTATCCCTTTTTATTTAATTTTCACTAAAAAAACTACCCAACAACTTAATCAAATTAACAAGAGGTCGTTAATACTTAAATTTCCTATTAAAAAATAGTGTATGTTTATGCATAAATACGACATGTGACGAAGTGAGTTGGCTAAAGTGGTAAGATCACTCACTATTTAAGATCTCGGTCCTAAGTTCGAGTCACACTTGGGTAGGCGTGAAAGTTTATTATTCTTAATGAGATAGGATAAAATTTAGATAGTAGTAGGTATTTTCCTTTAATAAATTGGATAATAATAGATATTTTTCTTTAATTTGTAATAAGTGAATGTCATTAATTAAGTCCTATTTTAAAAAAGAAAATAATAAGACATGTTTTCAAAATCTTAGATCGGTCGGAAACCAAATTAAAATCACAAGAAGGATAATAATTACTATACATAACGAAAGTTATAATAATATTTATAAAGGGGAATGTTGGGAGCCCACAAAGTAAGATTTAAGGTATGATTCACAACGTAAGGGTTGTGCAAAGGAGAAGCAACTTTTCTGCTTTAGAAGAGAAAAGCAAAATCTTCCCTAAGAAATATCAAAATAGCACTACTTTTTATGCTTTGTGATGCATTTTGCAAAAGAATAACTTTTCTCTCATTGATTATCGTAAACCAACATTCTTATCTTTGGAAAGTATTGGAAAGTTATGGCATAAGGGTTCAAAATAAATAAACTAAAGTAAAAGTTTAAAGAAGAAAATTAAAAGGAAAAGTATTAAGAAAATCATAGATAAGCATCTCTTCTTTAAACCTTAAAGATGTTACTACTTTAGAATCACAAAAAGATCATTATCTTCATAGCTTTAAATTAAAACCCCTAAGCATAAGTAGGGAATTTGTCGCTTGTGGCTTTTGAAAAGATTAAGGGTGTTTTCGGAAATTGGGCTATTGGGTAGAGAACAGTGACCCTCTGTATCTCTCCGTCCTTTCTTTTAACTCAATACTAGTTATTATATACTCTTCTACTTTTTACTTCTCTTTAATTTCTTACCTTTTTCCAATCTCTTTGAAAGGAAGAAGCCTCCATGTTAGACCGCTTTTCTTTCACTGTTCCCNCTTTTCCTAAATATACATAATTATTTTTCTTTATACAAGATAGAGAGATTGGAGCTTTAAATATCAATATTAGAGGTAGAGTAAAGCTACTAATCTGGCTATGCTTGCAATCATACGTACTTAATTATTTAATTCAATATCACAAAAAAGTCATCTTTTAGTGGCAATTTTGTAATCATAACAAATTTTTTTATAATTAAAAGTGATATTTAGTAACTATTAAAATTTTTTTATAACTAAGAGATAGCATTTGGTACAAAGTTGTCACTAATATACTTTTAATCACTGTTTTTTTAATAAAAATAATGAAATTTGTTGTGATAACTAAAACTTTTAGTCACAAATTTGATTATTTAGTCGCGACACAATGATGATAATTTAATAAGAATTTTTCAATTTTAATCACAAATTTTTTTGTAACTAAAAATTAAGTTTTTTTTTTTGTAATGTTTGAAAGTGTACACTACAGGTACAACTGCACATAAGTAATATCCTAGCAAGTAAAAATTGTGGCACTAAAATTTTGCACAAAGAACTTAAAAAACTTATATTAGAGATATGGTATTATTTTTAGCCATATAATTTTAAATAATATGGTCCTATTTTTAAAAGAAATATTTAAAATGAATACCATCTCATGTAGTGTAAGATATTAATATCCCTATCGTTACTCTTATCTAGCTAGCTACTTAATTTGATTATTTGATTTATTTGTGTATCCGTAATGTTGAGCTCATTTTTGGCTCGTGCTATTAATTATCTAAGCATATTTAAGCTGATTTTATTTAATTCCAACTACTCTTGATCACATACATCAAACTGCTCTAGCTATATCATGTTTATTACAAATGAATGGATGGAAAATGATTATTTTTCAATTATTAAGAAAAATATATTGAAAGTAATTCTCTACATTATAGTAAGAAAGAGTGTATCTTTACACTCGCAAACCTCAAGGTTAACTAATAATCTTTTCAGGGTGAATCATGGTCTATTCTAACTTAATTATTATTAAAAAGAAAGGGAAAAAAAAAACACCAAAGTTCGAGCTGCCTATTTACATTGCAATATGACAATTACCAAAATTAAAGACTTGATGACGCCACGGTATACACTAATTATATGTTTTGATCATTAATTTTTTTCGATCTATAGCAGCTAATTGTCATCCACTTAAAATTTTTCTCCGTTTCTAATTTGGGAGAGAGGGGATTGAATGATTAATAAAAGTCGGAATAAGCTCATGTCAGATTATAAAAGAAGGGAAAAAAAAGTGATACGATCGATATTGATCGATATAAATCTGCAGCATAACAAATATGGAGTAATGATTCCAACGAATCCTCGGAGTATTAGATTGCACATGAAACAAATTTTATTAGTCACTAAAGAAAACCATATATATATTGAAGAAATACACTTATCCTTTTAGAGAAATGGAGCTAACATAGATATTTCTTAAAATAGGATTGGTGTTAAATATTTGTGAATAGAATTGATATATATATATATATATATATATATATATATCAATAATGATTACTTTTACAATTACTAGCATTATATCCCTGTCAGAATACACTTGATTATTTTAATATAAGATGTGAGAGTATTTAGAATCTAATTTTTTCCCCTCAAAAGCAGGAAGGGGAAGATAAAGCAATGTCTTTTTCTACAAAAAGAAAAACTAGAACTTGTTTAATGGCAGAAAGTGGGTGACCCTTTTGAAAACACTTATCCTTTTCACTCGAGCCTCCTTGTGGACAGTATTTAACCCCCTCTTTCATCTGTTCAATGCATCTTTTAGTACGGCCATAGATGATTTCAACTTTTTTTCCACAGTTACATATAAATTTATATATTAGTGCATTAATGGAGAAAAAGGTGGTATGTGCAGCTCAATGAAACAACATATATGGACGCAAAAGAATGACATGTAGTCGAAAAGGGACTTAAAATTCGATAATTGTCATTGATTGTGTCACACCACTTAGAAACACATGGAGCGCATTTTGGACACAGTTTACTATTTTGCCTTATTAGTACTGTAAGTGTAAACCCACCTATTGATTGATGCTTCCAAAAATTGTTAACCAATTATATATATATATATAGAGTAGTATTTTTCATTTTAAAGTTATGAGCAGAATTGCTCTACTCAGACGTGGCCAATGTTTAGTAATTTGTAGCAAATTTTATGTTGAGAATATGCATATAATATGCCATATATATAGTCACCCATTAATTAGTTTAGAATTGTATTATATATTTTATTAATTTGCAATAAGTCTGATAATTAAGGTTGAGTGGCCGACAATCAGCTAAAACAGATGCTTAATCAAAGCATAGATTCCTCTAAAAAAAATTAAGCAAATAATTTATGGGATTAATATTTTAATTCTATCACTATGTTATACGAAGATTAATGTATATAAGAGGTCATGGGAGTTTCCAGATATTAAAAAAAAAAAAAAATACTTATGCGTTGATTGGTGACATATGGAGCTTGTTTCTTTGCAACTAAACCATTATAATAACTATCCGAATTCATCATTGTCCATTTAAATTAGTGACTATTAGCATTAAAAGTTTACATACCTTAAAGATAGTAATAATAATATTATTTTTTTATTGTATTCCTAGAAGATATTATAGAAAACGAAAGGAAAATTTACAAAACTAGGCATTCTGTCCCATATGATTCGTGATATCCGTTAATCACATGCGCCAAGGAGCTTGACGTGCATGGTGTGCATGTAGATGGTCCTAGGAGCGCACGTGAGGTTTAGACCGGCCCAAACTTTTTTGATTGTTGGGTTTAATTACGTGGTGGTCCAAAGCCCAAATATTACTGGTTAGAACTTATCCGGTACCAGGCTAGCCAGCCCGACTCTTTCTCTCTCTCCCTTTATTTTTAATGCGTAACCCAGATACAGAATTACAAATATGTATGTATAAGGTAGGAAAATTGAAACCAACTTAATCTGAAAAGAAGGCACACTTTGGCACTCCATATAGGGGATTAATAGGACAAAGTTAACACATAATATTTATTTTTGAGAATATATTATTTACTTCCTTTCTTTTTAGTAAAATTTGATTTGTTCTTAGTTTCAACATATATTGAAGATTGTTTCTTAATTAGGGTGGCTTCTTCTATGCGCACTCAATATGATCTCATGGCAAATTCTATATTTGACACAGCTATTTAATTTTGTTTGATAACCTATCTTGATCAACTGGTCATGTGACAGCTTTCTAATTCATTAAGTGAATATTACACTTAATATTATGTGACAAGAAAAAATCATACAAAAATTTATGGTTATTAACGGCAATGCCCCCGAACTATTGCATGTATATCACTTTGCCCCATAAATTTTAAACTTACATATTAATAGTCTCCGAACTTTTAATATATTTTAAAAATAGTCCTAAATTAAACTTCTGCCAATTATCAAACGGAACTTAGTCAAATGTTGACCATGTGATGAGTGAATCCAAAAAATAACACATCAAAACGTATATAACCTAACGAAGAATATAATTCTAGAAAATAATACATACCGTAAATAACCTAATGAAGTACATAATTTTAGAAAACAATACATCAAACTGTATATGACCTAACGAAGTACTCGATTCTAAAAAATAACACATCAAACCGTATACGACCTATAGAGTGTTTTCAGAATTTTATAATTATTTTACATAAAAATAATTTTATTTTAAATAATTATGTCAATAATATTTTTTAATTGGTTTCGCTATTTTGGGCGTAAATAAAAAAACTTGAGTGTAAATAAAAATATTTTATTTTAAATAATAGTGAGACCAATAATTAAAAAATATTATTGACATAATTATTTAAAATAAAATTATTTTTATTTACACCCAAAATATTGAGACTAATAATTAAAAAATATTATATACATAATTATTTAAAATAATTATATAATTCTCAAAACACTCTATAGGTCATATACGATTTAATATGTTATTTTTTAAAATCGCGTAATTCGTTAGGCCGTGTATGGTTTGATATATTATTTTCTAAAATTATGTACTTTATTAAACAAATTACAATTTAATATGTTATTTTCTGAAATCGTGTTATTCGTTAGGTGATATATGATTTGATGTATTATTTTTTGGAATAATTCATCACATGATTAATATTTGACTAAGTTCCGTTTGATTGCTAACAGAAATTTAGTTTGAGATTATTTTTGAAACATATTAAAAATTCAAAAACAATAAGAGAACAAGCAATAATTGGGAGGCATTATTGTTAATAACCCAAAAATTTATTAGTAAAATGTTGATCTCAATTATATTATTTCTCTTTTGATTACTGTCCATTCACATTCTGATCTCTCACAAAGACTAAAAAAAAAAAGGGAAAATTAGAAGTGGCCCATAAAAAGTTGAGCCGCTTGTCGAACAAGGAGAACTCCCAAACGTTAATTGTCTGGTTAAGGAGAAGTTAAAGGAGGTGCGTCACCTGGGTTCCCACTAGGGAGCCTTTAACTTAAGTCGTAAGCCTGTTAGGATCGATAAGAGACATACTCATTAGGGTAACAATTCACTTCTTGTCTTTGTTGGAGCCAATGAACTTATTCTCACCCTCCTTTTGTTTCTTTTCCCTTTCTCCTCTTTAAGAACCAACTTGGCCTTTTACTTTGGAAACCTTTTTACCACATATTGCATCATAAAATTGTATACCTAAATAACTTTTTGAAACTCTAATCATCTAAGCTTTCTCCATATATGGGTTTTATCTGCTTTTTCTAATTCTTCAAAATGGCACACTTCTTTATTACCAGATCTATTTTTGCTCTCTTTAATTTTTTTTTTTTAATGTATAGAGTTTATATAATATATACATTCTTTTGAACACTTGGCGCATATTACTTTCGATGGAATTTTTTCTTTTCTTTTTCCCTAATCATATTGCTTTGATTCTTTCTTTCTTTTTCCTCTGATCTGCTTTAAGGCAAATTGAATATAGGAAAATTGTGCCCTAAATTCAGGAAACTAAATTAATTCTAAAGTTTATTATATTCGTACATGTACTTTTTTTTTTCTTTTCTTTGCGATGGAGTACGTATAATAATATTCTCCCTAAAAAAAAGAAAAAAAAAAAAAAAGAAAGAGTACGTAACAATATTTAATATTGGTTTAACTACTATAATGATGCAAGGTGAAGAGTGAGTGGGATTAATGGATACTTAGATTCCTGAATTTTGCGATACTATGACTTATGTCATTTTTGTGTCAATTCTGACCATAAACATGACATTTAAAATAAATAAATAAATAAGCAGTTCAATTCCATCATTATTTTAGGCTCAAAAAGACGTTGTTGCATCTTCTTCTCCTTCTTTTTTTTTTCTATAATTTATATTTTAGGAATAAGTTGGTTAAAGAAATTCAGGATTCAATTTCTTACACCTTAATTTTCAGTAATTTTCTTGTATTTATTAACTGTTTTCCCCTCCTCCTTTAAGTAATTAGGATATGCCCTAATGTAATTAGAATGCAGTTGCTGAATGAAATTAATTCAGATTTTTCTCTATTCATTTTATGATAATAATTTTCGAGAATATCAATGAGTTATTGTGTCATAATCCAAAATTCGGACTAGTAGCAGAAAGAGAATATCATAAAGGTGATTAATTCTTTGGTTTATTTAGAAAATATCTTTAAAGTCTCAGTTTTATAAAACAGTCTATTTAAATAAAATATTTAGAATTTCATCCCGTGAACTTTTCTTACGGTTCGTATATACCATTAAACATAAACCGACTAAATATAATTAAAAAAATATAGTTTGAAATAATTTCATCCTATTGATCCTTATTGGTATACTAGGCCTTGAAAATTCGTTCAAAGTCTTCCTAAGTTAGACCCACCACATCTTGCATTCATTCTACTGTCTCCCACCAGTGAATGGCACTCCCCATCAAATGGGCAATAACAAACACAACCTAAAACTCAATCAGAGTACCGAGCCCCGACTGTGTCTCTCCATCTTATGCAACCAAGCAATCACCGTGAGAGGTTCTAGTCCCCTGTTATACTGCCCTGGCTAGAGGCACATGAACTGCTGGAGGTGATCTGACTGATCTAACTGACGTTCCCTTAGAGCAAGAAGATGATAGTCTGGATTGCTCATCTGAGCAAACGCCTGATGCATTACCTCGATCAGATTAATAAAATCCGGATGAGGAGGTTCAAAACCCAGCTGGTATCTCGGAACTCTTCTCAGAGGCATCCTTACAAGTCTGAAACAATATGCCAAGCTACTAATGAGATAATTATGAATGCTTGTTATGAAACAACTTTAATCTAGTTTGTGGTGATACGTCTGAGCTGTTAAACTCAAGTTCTGATACTATAATTTCTGTCACAATCCAAAACTCGAGTTAGTAGCAGAAAGAGAATTTCACATGGTAAGAAACTCCTTGGTTTATTTGGAAATGTCTTAAAAGTCTTAATTTTATAAAACAGTCCATTTTAATAAAAATATTTAGAATTTCATCCAGTGAACTTCTTCCACAATTCGCATACATAGATCGAATAAATATAATTAAAAAAATATAGTTTGAAATAAGGTTCATCATATCAAATATTAGTATGACATACTTGCGTTCACAGACATAAAGAAAGCAATAATCCTAGTTCTAATGCTAATCCAAAAACAAATAGTCCCAATACTACAATACACTCTTCTAGCATTACCAAGATGACAAAATACAATCACAGACGACCTCTTAATCCTCTTGATCTTCCAAATAGTACTGGACACTACCTGAGGAGGAAGATAGGGGGTGAGCATACAATGCTAGTAGGAAAGTAGTTACCTCGATGAAAATATTTTAATGATGGAAAACTCCTGCATAGTTAGTTTAGATCCAAAATATATATATATAAATAAAATTCAAATTTGAAATCCACACACACACATATATATATATATATATATATATATATATATATAAAGCTGTGTAATCAAAACCATCAATCTATATGCACATGATACAAATTAACTCATACCTATGAGCTCTCATTCTCTCGTCTGTGGAAACCCAGGATAATGGCACTAAGTGTACCTAATAGCGTACCTGACACCTAAGCTCATACCCGGAAGGAACACCCATATGTCGCTTACCAAACCTGGAGGGGTAACTAAATTACCTACATCTGCCAAATGGGGAGGTTATCAGAAATAACAAACCCTGTGCGGGTTTGCGGACTCTACACTGACGGTAGAACACACAACACTATACTGTAAACCCACAATACTAACACGATGCTCATGTATGATCCTATGACGCGTGTAATACAGAATTAAAGTGTGAAAATAATCATGTTCTAGTTTTTGATAAAACAGGCATAACAGGTTTTTACAAAAAAAAAATAGCAGCATAACGGCCCTATTTTTGATGTACCCAAAAGAACATGACTCAATAAATTATCAGAGTAATACGGTATATATCATACAATCAGATTCTATCACGTATATTCAAATAATTCAAAAACCACATTTATTCTCATATATTATAGAAAATAAATTTTATTCAAAAACGGTATAAAACAAAGGTAACCGATCCCTACCTCACAAGAATAGCGATATCTTGAGGATACTATACAATTGAATTCTCAAGGTATCGCTGGACGATCGTCCGAAGCGTCGAGAACCAATTCTAAGCCTCGATCGTCCTCTTGTGAAAAACCAATTTCTTAACGGAGCTTCGAATCCTTAAACAGACCTTTTTATTAAATTTCTAACATAAAAAATAGCTAGGTTAGATAAACAACTTGTCCAATTCGGATCCAAGTCTACATCGGACTGCTGGCATGCAAATCGAGGCAAATCTTAGTCGTTCTATTTCGATTTTCATGCCAGTCACCAAATGTAGGTAATATATATATATATCAAACTTCTCCATTTTTCAAGTACAATCCAAAAATAATAACAAAAATGCGATCTAATGGCCGGATTAAAAAGTCATACTTAAGCTCAAAACATCCAAAAATGGCAATTTTTGATTCGAGTAGTATGGGGTTAAGATATATATACCTTGATGGTCCTCTCGATGAGATGAATCTAACGACCCTATTTAGAAGTCAAATGGTAGTCGGAATCGTCGTCGGTGGCCAAAATTCTGAAACGATCACTTCTCCTTCTCTAGCAACGGTGGGCTCCTCCGGCGGTCATTGCTGGTCGGTATCAGCTTAGGCACGATGCAGGGAAGCTCCGCTGGTGGTCCGCATGGCTGGACGACGGCAAGAGGTGACAACACCTCCTTCTTCCCCTTCCGCCAAGCGGGCAAGAGGCGACAATGCCTTTTTCTTCCCCTTCTGCCGAGCGAGCGAGAGCGAGAGATAGAGTGAGCTGGGAGAGAGAGTCGGGTGAGAGAGAGAGAGAGAGAGAGAGAGTGATTGGGAAAAGGAACCCACGTGAATAGGAATATATGGAACTGTGTAGACTTTTAAGAATTTGCACTATAGTCTCTAGTTCCTAAACTCTATCAATTCAGTCTTTAAAATAATTGTAATTTAGTCTTTCTCAGTCAAATTTTTGCAAATTAATCCACCTAATATAATATCTAGAAATTGGTAAAATTCTAATTCTACCCTTGAAAAATCCGGATTTTTACATATAGTGTTTGATATATCATGTATATATATATTTTATATAGTCCTGCTATCTATTTGTGAGCAAATCAACAAGTAAATAAGTGAAACGTTAAACCTTGATGTGTGTTGATCCCGCCTTTGTGTCACCCTAGTTCTACGTTATACAATACATCAAATGGTGAAGTTGCATGTATACATAATATGTACATATACATATATATATATATATATATATATATGTGTATGTGACTATTTTATTAGTATCCAAAATGGAAACCTGCTTAATTATCAGTTAAGTACATACTAGATAGCTTATTAAGTTTTTGCTTTCCCTACGTTTCATGCTCAACTTTCGTAGTCAGTTGGAGTACGTACGTATATTTTCCTTTCTTGTCCTCTGTTGTTATATTTTGAATACTATACGGTGACTAATGAAAAAGGAATCTACTTTCTTTACGAGGAGGATTACATGCATGGTACGTCATTTCTTATATATGTTAAATTTGCTCTTATTTTTTTCAGATATTTTTACCTTATATAATATACACCATATCATTCAAACGAACAAACGACATAAATGTAATTAAGTCTTTAAACTTTTTGTACAAACCACACATAGGGTAAGATAAAATTTATAAATAGATGATCATTTCCTACTTTTGAAGTAGCGTTAAGAAGAATTAATTTGCAAAACCCCTTCCCTTCTCTTACATCCAATTATACTATATATATAAAGCTCTTTATGATCTTGAAAACCCCAAAGACAAGCTTATTACCCTCGAAAAAACCTTGTCGTGTAATATTTGAGACCCACCTATAAAGAGAAAAAGACTGTTATTTTGGCATCTAGAAAAGACAAGAGGGTTTAAGCATGGAGACAAAGTTTCCACAAACCTTGAGACTTTCGCAGACTTTAAGAAAAGGAGAGCTAACAGATGGCTCTTTTTCATAAGGTCACTGTCCCATTTTGTTCTCTCTCTTTTTTTTTTTTTTTTGCATGAAAGTAAGGGAAATCTCGGATCCAGAAGAAGACCCCCTTAATATCATCATCAGATAGAGGTATAAGAATCAACTATAGTCATTGAATCGAATCCATGATCATCAAAATATATATTCTTTCTTTGTGTGCTTTTATGGGTTTATATCATTTGAAAGTGATGAGATTGAGGGATCCGAGGAGAGAAGAGGGTACTTTCATTTCATGTGCTAGCTACACTGTTTAATTCAGTTATATATAAAGAGAGAAAGAAAGGTGGTAGTGGTACCACTATTACGTCTCTAGTACTATACCCACTTTCGGATTTTTTTTTCGGTGGGGTGATCTCTGAAAGAAAAGAGTATTTGGTCAAAAAGAGATATGTAGAAGTGAAGCACACGCGAATAAAATTAGAAGAGAATGGAGATCATCGAGATGACGATGCTTTTTATGACTGTTGGGTCGTTGTCCTAGAGCATTTATGTTCTCATACACGAATAAATACAGTTTCTATAAAAACATTGAGAATGACAAAGGAGAGAGAGAGAGAGAGAGAGAGAGAGAGTGTGTGTTCTTTGGGAGTGGACGTGGAATTTGAAAGATGACAAACAACTAATATATATTATTATTTGGTTTACAATTGTTAGGGAGAGGAAGCGCTGTTACACCTTACGATGCATATAATTGACATAATCATCAAAAGCTTATAGTACGTTATCTCTACTAGAGTTTGAAATTTGATAATAACTATAATTCGGCTTGAAAACAAAATAAAATAAATTTGCATATTCTTTAGGCCCATGGTGTCTCAGTTTCCATCCAATTAATTACAGGCTAATTTCCATTCAGCATCAACAGCTTAGGAAATGCACCTTGCGAGCATTCACTCTCTTTTCTGGGCATGTTGATGGGTTCGTCAAGTCCTCAAGTATAAAACGTCTACTCTAGCCCAATTCATACTTCGGACTATTCTCTAGTGGGCCCAGAACTGTTAACTGTGTGGAGAAAATGACATGGGTACGACTAACTTGGGCCGAAATAATTATTTTGTGAATTTTTAAAAAAAATGACATTTTAGGAGTATCAACAACGTTTTGCCCTGTAGTCAATAACTTCTTGACTATAAAAAAAAAAAGCATTATTTATGATAGTTCAGAAGCTTCTTGACCATTAAAGTTAAGAGTTTCTTGATCATGATATGGCTATGATATTTTTAGGAGTTTTTCACGATGAAGAAGCTCTTAACTATAGGTCAAAGTATTCTTGAAACTAATAAAAATGTCATTTTTGAAAAAATTCATAAAAGAGTTATTTTGGCTAAACTAGTCCTACCATGTTCTTTTCCCAACTGTGTGTGTTCGAACAAGAACTCCATTCCAAGAAAAAAAAAAAAAAAGAAGCCCATTCAAGTCCTTAAGCCCATAAATACATGGCTAGAAAAAATTAAAAGAATTAGATAGAAGCCACTTTACGAGGGTGGATAAGAGAATCATGCCACTTACACCTTTTAACACCACTTTTTTTGTTTGAAAAGTCTGTCTTGCCCCGATGTTTTCCGCGGCCTCTTCTGTGAAACCCCCGTTCGACTCTCTGTCTTCCTCCATTCTCTCTGAAAAAAACGCACAACAAGTTCGTGCTCAACACCACCGGAGTTCCCGTGCCGATCATCTTGGTGAGCTTCGTGGCCATTTCTCGCACTTTTTCATCTTTGATTTGATCGTTTGATGATGGTGGAGATTTGATTTTGATCTGATGTTCATGACAATTCACGACTTCAAGCTATGACGTCATTGAGATTATTCTCTTCCCTAGATCTATTGGTTTAAGATGAGCCTTGTTGTGGACCAGTTCAAAGAGGGTGGAGGGATGGGGGAACTGGCTGGATGGCTGGAGCCTTTACTCTATGAAAAAGTGGTAGATTTTAAATATTGTTGTTAGATTTAATTAATTGGTCAATAAAAGTGGCATCTTCCAACTTAACCCAAAAAAACAAATCTTAATCTGATTCATTTCCCCACGTTTAAGACCTCATAACTGTGGCAATCATCTGATAGGCATTGCGATATATGAGTGCCTTATTTTATGAATCACTCTAGTGTGCGCTGGAGTGAAAAATGATAAAGGATATATGTGGTGCTTACCTCTATGTACTAATTCTCCAAATTACCAAATTTGCATGTGGTTTATACATCTTCATTAGTTTTAGTGCGAAGAATCATAGATGCCCTGTAGCATTGCTCGAGTCGATTACTCAAGTTAGTGATTGTGGGGATTACCTATGAATTTTTACGACGTCTAGAAATATATTTTTATATATATATATATATGGCACCAATCTAGTAAATATTTTATTTTTTTACCTATGCATAGGTATCAATTTGGCCAATGAAAATTTAGCATGCATATTTTTTTATTGTAAAAAATAAGAAAGAGAAAGAATATTAATGATACACGTCTTTTTATGCATTTCATTATAGCCGTTGGATCACCATTAGATAATGATCCAACTGCTAAAAAAAAATACTTATCCATAGATTAAAAAAAAAAAACCTATTGGATTGACAACCATATATATATATATATATATATATATTGATTTTTCAAAGTTTACCTCTCTAAAAAATGTAATTGCCTCGATTCTTCGTTCACTTACTAAAAGACAATGAGAAACAAAGTAGCACTCGTTTTGTTACAAAACTTTGATTCAGGAACTTATAGGTGAAAGAAAAAGGGGGAAAAAAAACTCACTCAGAGAAATTTAAATGCAGTACCCATTGCCATGCCTTATATTTCACAATACCTATTTATTTTAAATTTATTCCAGAAATACCCACATTTAGGTATCATGTATAAGTGCAATATATATTTACAACATAAATTTTTATTTATATTTTATCTTTACATTGCAAATTTATACCTACGTATACATTTTGAAATGCATATCAATTATTAGATTTGCTTTTTATTCATGAAATATATACGGTGTATGCCATGTATATATTTCATGTATAAAATACTTGTAATATAAATGTTCCCTAAAATAGGTACAAAAAGGGGTACTTATGAAAATATTTAAGAAAACGGGTATTTTTGTAGTTTTGCCTTTCATTTAGGAGAAAATAACATGAATAGAACTAACTTGGGCCAGAATGACTTTTTTGTGCATTTTTCTTAAAATAACATTTTAGGAACGTTAAAATCTTTTTAACCATGAGTTAAGAACTTTTTAACGCTGAAAAAAAACTATTATTTAGGACCTTTTAATGTTTTAATGGTCAACAACTCCTTGATGTAAGGCAAAAAGTCCTTGATATTCCTAAAATTGTCGTTTTTGAAAACATTCACAAAAAATTCATTTTGGCCCAAATTAGTCCTATCCATGTCCTTTTCTCTTCAGGACACAGGACATGTAATCCATTTTAACTGCGAAACTGCTATTCCATTTGACTATGGGCCGCAGCCTGCATTTCAGCCAATAGCAGGTCCTCATAAGTGCCCGCGCTAGCTTGTAGTTATAAATCATCATATATAGAATCAAAGGATAAAAGCAAAAATGTTTTTTTTTTTTTTTTTTTGGAAAGGGAAAAGCAAAAATCTCTTGCCAAGTTGAACAATTGAAAATTCCAATCGGAGGTTGTGCCGAATGCCTTTCTATAATTATATTGAAGAAGTTCAACTTACACGATTTTTTTTAAATAGAAAAAATAATTACTTAAATAAAACAACCGCAAACTGCATACGCTTAGTTTACTATTTTTATCACATGAAAATTCCATTTATTACACCGATTCATTCACCTAGTTCTAAATGCAACGTATCAAAAAAGTGTACACAGACTTGGTGAATGACCATTGACTTGGGGGAGAGGGGGAAAAAAAAAAAGCCGAAGACAGAATAAAAGACTTGACCACAACGCACTTGTAAGATAAGAAATCTCAAGGAAGTTTATATTTATATGTATATAGTTGTGTGTATATATATATATATATATATATATTTATATAATATATTTAAGGGTTTTTGTAGGTATGTTTAAGTAAGGTTTACGTATGTCTAGTGTAGTGAAGTTTCTTTGTTCACATAATGATATTTGAAATCGAATTAGTTTATTTTAGCATAAACTACTTGGTCAAAATTATTTGATTAAATAATGTCTCCAAAATTCCACATGTAGCCAATACATTAATTATGAATTAATGCTGAATTGTTACGAGTATGTCATCAAATAAGAGAATCCTAAGTAAAATATGCAGAAAAAAATATAATACGAACAATGAACATTTGAAATATCATTGTCAAATTGTATATTATGCGTGCATACATACTTTTTTCTTTCGATATCTAATATACACGTATGTATACATATATAAATACATAACTTGCTTTCGAAAATCAGAAGTACAAATCATCACTCCGTGCTACAAAGCGTCATTTTTAATTTAGCAACCATTTTGCACCTACCAGGATGACAACATATGGCAAACTAACCAGATAAGGACCACTCTGAATATCCGCCTAATTAAATTCAAATTTTAAATCATTGACCACGTCAACACAACCTCGATGTCCACGTCACCATCCAACTTCCCTTCACAAACTTCTTTTTTAGAGTTATTAATTTTTTGCTAATGTCTGCAAACTTCTCAACTTCTTGGCCACATTCTTTCCTACTTTCTTCATCCCCACATTTCCAAGAAAGGCAAAAACATAATTGTATTTATTTTTGCTTTGAAAAGAAAAAAAAAAAAACACTTTTTTCGCCTCTATCCATTTCCGCCACCGGCAGCTCACGTGACCCGTGACACACGTCACTCTCAAAACCCTTGCTTTCCCTCACTCTTTCCGGTGACTCACCGGTTACCCATTTCCCCTAATTAATAAACCAAAAAGGCTTCTGCTCTCAAAACCTAAACACTCTACTTCAACTCCTCAGTCCAGCCATGACCGGTGGCCTCAGTAAGCTCGGGACTGCCCTCATAGCAGTTTTCGCAGTCTGTCTAGTAGTCCTCGTCGCCGACCTCGTCTACGTCATCTGGCGCCGGCGCCGGTTCCAACGCCGGATCACCTCCGCCACCGGAGAGTCGGTCCTCGCCGGCGGCTCCGACTCCATCTACATCCTCTCGTCCAAGGAGCTTCTCTACTTCTTTTGCTGGCAAAACCGGTCTCGGGTCGAATCCAACGGGACAAACGGTGGCACGAACCAACTGCACGACCCGGATAACGACCCGAACCCGGCTGAGGCCGACGACCCGTTGAAGCTCCAAGGGCTGTATGGACAATCGACGTTGCTCTTCACTATAAAGGAGGAAGACGGCGATGATGAGGCCGAGAGAACTGCAGAGGGTTTGGGGAAGGAGGCGGCCAGTTCTGATCGGGTTTACACTGGGTCAACGTTGACCGAAGACGTGGCGGTGAATTTTGACGTGGAAGTGGTGGTGGATGATGATGCGACGCCGTTTTCGACCCCTTGTGCTTCGCCTCCGTACTATACTCCGCAGCCTTCGCCGAGTCGTGAGGAGCTTAATGAACAGTACGTCTACTCCAATGAAAGTGTTAGTAATATTGGTGTTTTATTTGGTGACCAATTAGGTGGCAGAGAAGGGGTCCCACCTTTTGTTAGCTTAGAAATTATCAGCGTCTGAACTTTGGTCCGTCGCCGGAAAGTATTTACTCCGGCCACCGGAATAGTCTTAGTCTAGTCATGTATTAATCTTGTAACTAAATATTTACTAGGGTCGTTCTCTCTTGGCCGGCCAATCTTAACCAGTGTTTTTGGCTGTTTAGTTTGAGGAAACGACTTTTGTCCTAGGCCTTGCCACGTAAGAAATGTGGGCCCCGTGTGATGTGGCAAGATATGAATGGCCTATGTTGTATCTGACTCCTCTGTTTTATTATTTTCTTTTTAGTAAGGTCTTTGCGTTTGTCCCATGGCATGGAAATTGAGAAAGTGTAGGTGGAATATTGAATGCTTTTGGTACTAGATTGGTTGTAATTTGTAAAAGTAGTGTCTACTAAGGAAGGAGTAAAGAGAACAGAGTTTTTCAAGCCGTGCGTAGATTTTAAGAATGTGAATGTGATTGGATCCAAATTAATGTATAAGGTGAAAATTTGTATATTTTCTTTATTTAATAAAGTTTGTGTTAATATATCTTCTTCTAAATTTTAATATATTATATTAGTTAACTAAATTAATTATTAATTGTTGATGGAGGTTTTATCAACAATAAATTTATGAATAATTAAGAGATGTGGCTTGTGTAAATTGAGGTAAATAATCAAAGCAAATAAGGAGACACGGATTTATAGTGGTTCGGCCCCAAAAAAGATGAGCCTACGTCCACTGTTTTCTCACTATATTGATGAATATTCAAGGGTACAATACTCGAAAGCTAATGAAGAACGCTCAAGACTTAGACCACCCTAAGCGTGTATTTGCTCTGACTTCTATTCTCTCTCACTTGTTTCTGCCCAGAATTTTTGTGATGATCCCTTCGGAACACAGAGCCCCCCTTTATATAGACTGTAGTGACCTTATCCCACTAGGTTCCTTATTCAATTAGGATCCTAATTGAATAAACGGGTAACTATACAATTGGTAATTATCCAATTAAGTAATTGGATAATTATTCAAAACGGATAACTAGTTAATTACAAACAATACAATTAGATAACTACTCGAAAAGGATAACTTAGTTAATCGCAAATAGGAGTCTTCAGTTTCCCTTTCCTTGTAGGTTTCCTCCACAGCATTTACCTATTTCCCTCTTCTTGTAGGTTTCCTTTATAGTGTTTTTGTGTTTCCCTTTTCCTATAGGTTCCCTGTTTATTAAGGAAAACTATACGGAGAAGGTCGCACAATTACCTGCAGAAGAGGTCGCATATAAGCATCACGGAGGAGGTCGCATATATCCTTCTTGAGGGAGGTCGCATATAAAACTTATGCGATCTTAGGGTTTTAAACCGCATAACA
>JXTB01000052.1:259096-277370 GCA_002914805.1 Parasponia andersonii
CAGATTTTATTTAATTTATTCAAAATACAAAATTACCAAAATGCCCTTGAAGTAAAATTACTTGATTACCCTTACAAAAATTTAGGATTTTACAGAACACAAGTCTATCCTGACCCATGAAAGTTATAAAGTGGGTCTCACTCGACGTTGAGCCTTAAAATAGTACTTACAAATGTATTTTCCACGCTATTTTTTCAACATTCACCTCATTACTCCTTTTTTCGATCAATGAACTTGACGCGTGTGTATATATATATATATATATATACAAGTTATTTATTTAAAATAAGATGCATTTTAAGTACCATAATGACTTATTTAATTTTAAAATACGATGCATTTAAAGCAAATAATGATTTTAAGTAGACATACATATGCAAAGTTTACAAACCATGGTATGCCAGAGGATGGATGTATTCCAATCAACAGGACTAATTCTGTACATATTTTGAATAATATATGCCATATTTTAGCTAATATAAATTAGTTAAAAAATAATTTATATTGACCAAAACATGAACTAGATTAGTCTTTTACGAGAATTACATCTACGGCGACGCCAGTACGGTAGGCTTACGACAGACACGAAGCAATAGCGTTTATTTTTTATTTTTTATTTTTTGCTTTAAAAGAGAGCGAAATATATATGACTAAATACCATTTTCACATTTTACATAATCAAAACCGTAACCATGACACTGACAACCACTCGTTCGGAAAAACCACCGGGTACTAGCCTACGACTGACTGGGTCATAATCAGCAACAATTTTTATATTATTGTACTCACTTGCCTTAAAACAAGTCAAAAATTGATTAATGACGCAACTTGTAAAATCTCGTTTTTATGGAAGGTAAAAGGGTCTTTTGACAAAAAGTAAAAAAAAAATAGATATTTTTTTCACTCTCTCTCTCCCCTCTGATCTCACTCTCTGCTCGCTCATTCTCTCTCGCTCTCTCTGATCACCCATTCTCTCTCGCTCTGTCACTCTCACTCTCATCTCTCGCTCACTCTCTCTCTCCTACTCATTCTCTCTCTTCCACGTCGAGCCGCCGAAAGACCGAGCCCAGCCGAGACATACCGCCAGCCATCGTTGCGCCCCACCAATGATCGGCGAGCTTCGCCACACCGCCAGTTGCCATGCCGCCCGCCCACAGCCACCGCCGAGCCTCCCGTCGCTGAGAAATGCCGTTTTGGGTTGTAGAAGACTTTGAATTTTTGGCATCGTTTCGGACCGTTTTAGGTCGTGTTCTTAGGTTCGTTGGGTTCGTATCATTGAGAGGAACCTAAAAGTATATATTACACGATCCTATTTTGCTCAGATTAAAATTTACCATTTTTATGTATTTTTGAGCTCGGGTTCGACTTTTGATCCGACCGTTAGATTTTGTTTTTGATGTCATTTTTGGAATGTACTCGAAAAATGGTGAAGTTTGATATATATATATATATATATATATATATTGACTATATTTGGTGATCGGCACAAAAAACCATATCTAACAGCTTAGATTTTGTCTCGTTTTACGGGACACTGGTCCAATGTCAGTCCAAACCCGAACTGGTCGAATCATATGTCTAATCTAGCTATTTTGGGTGCTAAGAGTTCGGTAAAGAAGTTTGTTTGTCGATTCGAAGCTCTGTTGAGGAGTTGATTTTTCACAAGTGAGCAATCGTGGGCGTAGAATTGGTTTTCGACCCTCTAAGCGATTGTTCAACGGTACCTTGAGGATCTATTGGCGTGATATTACTATTCTAGTGAGGTAGGGGTTCAATTACCAAGTTTTATACTTATTTTGATTTAAAATGTACATTATGACCTATTTCTTGGAAATGTTGATTTTCATAGAATTCAATGGTTTGATTAGATATTTGATAAATTTGTAAGCTGTTGAGATATATTGGATTGTTCTGGGATTGGTTGTTATGATTTTTATGCAGGTTTAAAATCTTAGTTTTGGGAAAATACAGCCGTTATACTGCCCGATTTTCTGTAAATCCCAGAATAATACCAAATGAGTATTAAAGCATGATTTCTTAAAATACTTGATGCATGGTTATTACACACTCTATGACATGTTGTACCTACCATAGGATCACGTACTTGAGTTCCATTTTAGTATCATGGTATTTAGATCGCTGGCGAGTTGCTGTAGCACTAGGTAAGAGACCTAGGCCCCTACGCAGGATTTGCTGACACACCTCCGGGTAGTGTCAGGATGCTGAGTACCTCTATTACAGAGGTATTACAAGACCGTGATGAGAGGATGAGAGCTCATGTATATACTTGTACTTAGTTGATTTATGATATGTATAATAATGAACATAATTACTTATAATTTTGATTACTTTGCAAACTTATTTTATAAATGGATTTTGGAAAGGTGCTAACCATGCAAGTTTGAAAAGTGGCATTCATACCAAAAACGGTAATTGAAATGCCTACTGAGCATGTGAATACTCACCCCATTTCTTTCCCTTCTTAAGTGATTTATAGTGCGACTTGGGCAACTCCGGGGCAGAGTAATCCAAAAAGAAGTTTATCCAAATTTTGTGGTTGGTAATTACTTAGATACTCACTTTGGATTTGTAATAATATTTAAGGCTCACACTTTGGATTTAGCCTGTATTATCTATGATGCCCACTGGTAATGACGATGTGATGCATATTTATATTTTATTACTATTATTAACAGTTTATGTCTAGCGGTGATCACAAATTGTAGAAATTTACAATTTAGACTATTTTTGTAAACTTTTACAGAAGTTGTCGTTTTTAAACTAGTTATCGTTTTTTTTTTTTAAGAATAGCAGTTTCTAAAATTTTCTAAAATAAATTATGAATTTCTACTTATGAAATTCCTTTTCTGCCACTAGCCCGAGGTTTAGGTTGTGACAGAAAGATTTTGGTATCAGAGTAAAGGTTTAATTACCTCGGATGTGACACTATTAGACTAGATTATGACTTCTTTTTCAAAAGTAATTGTATCACTATCTTGCTAACACTTTGGCATATGAATACAGAACTATAATGCCTCCAAAGAGAAGAATACCAAGGCAAGAGCCTAGGGCTGAAACACCTCTACCACAACAGTAAGCCCCTGAACCTCTGGCCGACTTATATAATGCTTTACGAGCATTATCGAGTCTGAGGACGGAATGAAACTCTAAGGCCCATCAGGCTAGTTTCTTCAAGGTCTTCATGAAGTGCAATCTACCATCATTTGATGGGAGACCTGTCCCACCTCAGCTGAGAGATGCCAAGATGACCTTCACAACTATTGGGACACCAGCAGAGTTCCAAGTAATATTTACCACTTATAAGCTGACTGATGGAGCTATTAATTAGTGGGAGACAGTTAAGTTGACCCAGGATGTGACTGACATAACTTGGGAAGCCTTTGAGAGATTATTCAGGAGTCATTATACTAATGCTAGTCATAGAGCTACTATGATTAGAGAGTATGAACGGCTCAAGCAGGGTGACATGACAGTGAATGAGTATTATGTGCAGTTTATGGAGTTGGCACAATATGCTTATGCACCCAGGACGGACCCTACCCTCCAGATTGTCAAGTTCATGGAGGCTTTGAGACCAGCCATCTTAGAGAAGGTTGTGACCCAACCCTTCAGCAATCTGGTTGACTTAGTGGCTACAGCCCAAAAAGCTGAGGCTTTTCTTAATGATTAATCAGTAATGAGATATCGTTCAAGAAACAAGGGCAACGAGAGGAAAATGAACAAGAAAAGCCAAGGGCAATGACAAGGGCAAAACTCTCAAAATAGTGAGAGTAATAACAATAGTAACTCTTCAGGGAAAGGTCGCTATGGACCTTATGGATGCTTTAATTGTGGACAGCAAGGCCACCAGAAGAAAGCTTGCCCCTACCATCAACAGAGATCTCTATTGTCTCAAGGAGAATCACAGGGAAGTCAGAGTACCTCAGTTCCTTTTCAGGGTAGTCAGACGAGGCCAGCGCAATCTCATACCCAGTCTCAAGCATTCACTTCCACTCGTTATCAGCAACCTTATGGTTTTCAGTACCAGCATCACTATAGGCTACAAGGTTCAGGCTACAACCAAAGCCATACTCAGAATTTCCAGACTCCACAAAGTTCTGGAAACCAAGGAGGGTGTGGATATGCTAGTACCAGTTCAGGAACTAGTGGCAGTCGCCCTAGATAAGGAAGAGGAAACAAGGAAAAGGAAAAGTTTCTAGTCAAGCCTATGTAGTTGGAGAGGTAGATTAGACTCAGGACCATACTGACAGAGGTGTTGTTGATGGTATGATTCTTATTTCTTATTCTTGGGCTCATGTCTTATTTGATACCGGTGCTTCCCATTCTTTCATCTCCATGTTGTTTGCTCAAATGTTGGGATTGGAATGTTTTATGTTGGACTATGTATTGACTTTGGAAACATCTATGAGTGGAGTTACCGATGTTTCTACTATCTGTCATGGTTGTCTTGTTGTGATTGATGATAGGAAGCTACTAGCAGATTTAGTTTGTTACCTTTACAACAATTTGATGTGATTCTCGGGATGGATCGGCTATCCAAATACCGAGCGATTGTTGACTATTTCAACAAGAGAGTGACCCTCTTTCCAAAGGATGGGCATCTTATTGTTTATCAAGCTCACTTGAATCCTTTGAAACTGAGTCCTATTCTGAAAGCATGCATAGGTGGAAGGAAGAAGCTGGAGTGCTGTGGGAATTTATTTGCCATCGATGGTGAGATGGGAACAGTCGATCAGTACCCTTGGATATCAGTGGTTAACGAGTTTCCAGATGTTTTTCTCGGGGAATTACTGGGGCTACCACCTGATAAGAAGATCGAATTCTGCATTGATTTGATTCCCGGGGCTCAGCCAGCTTCTATTCTAGCCTATCACATGGCTCCAGTGGAAATAACTGAGTTGAAAAGTCAGTTGGATGATCTTTTATCAAAGAGATTCATTAGGAGTAATACCTCTCCATGGGGTGCTCCTGTCCTATTTGCTAAGAAAGCTGATGGAACGTTTCGGCTCTGTGTGGATTACAAAAAACTGAATCAGCTAACAGTAAAGAACAAATATCATTTGCCAAGAATTAATGAACTGTTTGATCAACTGGGTGGATCAAGATTCTTTTCCAAGATTAATCTCTAATCTGGTTATCATCAGTTGAAGATCAGGAAAGAAGACATACTGAAACTGTATTCAGGACTCGTTACGATCACTTTGAGTTCCTAGTTATGCTATTTGGTCTGACTAATGCTCAGTAGTGTTTATGGACCTTATGAATAGAATTTTCAGGCCTTATTTAGATCGGTTTATGTTTGTCTTCATCGATGATATCTTAATCTATTCTAAAACTCGAGAAGGACATGCTAAGTACTTGAGAATTATGCTTCAGACCTTGAGGGATCACCAACTTTATGCCAAGAGATCCAAGTGTGACTTCTGGATGACGGAAGTGAAATTCTTGGGACATGTTATATCTCATGAAAGAATTTTTGTTGACCCTTCCAAGGTAGAATCTGTTCTAGGATGGGAAAGACCAAAGAATGTAACTGAGATAAGAAGTTTTCTTGGTCTAGCGGATTATTACCGCCGCTTTGTTGAGAATTTCTCGAGAATTACAATGCCTTTGACAAAGTTGACAAGGAAGAATGTCAAGTTTGTATGGGATGATGATTGTGAAGTAGCTTTCATGGAATTGAAGAGGAAATTAACAACTGCACCTGTTCTTACTGTTCCTAATAGTAATGAACTTTATGTGGTATATACTGATGCTTCTGGTTCAGGATTGGGATTGTCTTAATGCAGAATGGCAAGGTAGTAGCTTATGCTTCCCATTAGTTGAACCCATATGAGAAGAACTACCCCACTCATGATCTAGAGTTAGCAGCTGTGATCTTTGCTCTTAAGATATGGAGATGCTATCTATATGGTGTGAAGTTTGAGATTTATCCTGACCATAAGAGTTTGAAGGATCTATTCACTCAACGAGACCTGAACTTAAGACAGAGAAGATGGATTGAATATATAGAGGACTATGACTTCAAACTTTAGTATCATTCTAGAAAGGCTAATGTTGTAGCTGATGCTTTGAGTAGAAAGACTCATAGCATGTTTGCTTCATCGATACTAGAAGATTGGAAGAATTCGGTTACCATTGGTGACTATAACTTGGAGTATAGCAAAAATGAGATGACTGCTAGTATCAGCAACATTGTGGCTACACTATCACTCCTCTAGATAATACAGCAAAGTCAATGGTAAGATAAAGAATTGAGAGCGGTCTGGAACTAACTTCAGAATAGTGAGCAGTAGAATGGTTGGACTACTAATAAAGAAGGGTTTGTGCTTTTTAATGGAAGGCTAGCTGTAGCCAATGACCCTTTTCTTAGAGAAACTATTCTGACTATGGCTCACAAGTCTAAGTTCGCAGTACATCCTGGTAGTACTAAGATATACCATGATCTGAAGAGGTAGTACTGGTGGAAAGGCATAAAATGAGAGATAGCTACTTTTGTAGCTAAATGTATGACTTGTCAGCAAGTCAAGGCAGAACACTAGAAGCTAGTAGGACTACTTCATCCTTTACCTATTCTGGAATGGAAATGGGGTAAAATCTCATGGATTTTGTAACAGGCCTACCAAAGACTCAAAGAAAGAATGACGCTGTTTGGGTGATAGTTGATCGGATGACAAAGACCGCATACTTTATACCGATCAGGATTGACTTTTCACTCACCCGACTTAGTCGTCTTTATGTGGATAATATTGTTCGCTTACATGGGGTTACTATCAAGCATAGTTTCTGACAGAGATCTAAGATTTACATCAAAGTTCTGGAGAGCTTTGCAGAGAACTTTGGAGACAGAACTGAATCTTAATACAGCTCATCATCTCCAGACAGATAGCCAATCTGAAAGACTATACAGATCCTAGAGGAACTTGAGACCGAGATGTATGAAAAGTATCCTCATTTATTTAACTTTCAACTTGAGTTTGTACTTTGATTTATGCCTTGTACTTTGAATTTCAGGACAAATTCCTGTAAGGAGGGGAGAATGTAAAATCTCGTTTTTATCGAGGGCAAAAGGGTCTTTTGACCAAAAGTAAAAAAAAAAAGAAACAGATTTTTTTTTCACTCTCTCTCTCTTCCCCCCTTCCGATCTCACTCTCTGCTCGCTCATTCTCTCTCATTCTCTCCGATCACCCATTCTCTACTCTCACTCTCGTCTCTCGCTCACACACTCTCTCTCTCCCGCTCGTTCTCTCTCTTCCTCGTTGAGCCGCCGAAAGAACGAGCCCAGCCGAGACACACCGCCGACCATCATCGCGCCCCACTAATGATTGGCAGAGCTTCCCCGCCCCGCCAGTTGCCGTGCTGCCCGCCCACAGCCACCGCCGAGCCTCCCGTCGCCGAGAAACACCGTTTTGGGCCGCGGAGGACTTTAAATTTTTGGCATCGTTTCGGACCATTTTAGATCATGTTCTTGGGCTCGTTGAGTTCGTATCGTCGAGAGGAACCTAAAAGTATATATTACACGATCCCATTTTGCCTAGATTAAAAGTAGCCATTTTTGTGTATTTTTGAGCTCGGGTTTGACTTTTGATCATACTGTTAGATTTTATTTTTGATGTCATTTTTAGAATGTACTCAGAAAATAGTGAAGTTTGATATATATATATATATATATATATATATATATATATTGACTATATTTGGTGATCGGCACGAAAACCATATCTAACAGCTTAAATTTTGTCTCATTTTGTATGACACTGGTTCAGTGTCGGTCTGGACCTAAACTGGTCGAATCATATATCTAATCTAGCTATTTTAGGTGCTAGGAGTTCAGTAAAGAGGTTTGTTTGTTGATTCGAAGCTCTGTTGAGGAGTTGATTTTTCACAAGTGAGCGATCGAGGGCCTGGAATTGGTTCCTGACCCTCCGAGCAATCGTTCAACGGTACCTTGAAGACCCATTGGTGTGATATCATTATTTTAGTGAGGTAGGGGTTCAATTACCAAGTTTTATATTTATTTTGATTAAAAATGTGCATTATGACCTATTTCTTGGAAATGTCGATTTTCATGGAATTCAATGGTTTGATTGGATATTTGATAAATTTGTGAACTGTTGAGATATATTAGATTGTTTTGGGATTGGTTGTTATGATTTTTATGCAGGTTTAAAATTTTAGTTTTGGGAAAATACAGCCGTTATACTGCCTGATTTTCCGTAAATCCCAGAATAATGCCAAATGAGTATTAAAGCATGATTTCTTAAAGGGATATTATCATTTTTATATCCTGCATTTTGATATTTTGTTCAAATTATACCTTCTGTTTTAGTTATTATCAATATTGACTCTTAGATTTGAAATCTATTACAAATTTATAACCTGACACCAATTTAGAACAGTTAATTTACCAAGTTGCCGTTTAAAAAATTGAAAATAAACCATAAAATACTAATCCGAGAATAAGTTTATTAAATCATCTTGCTAAATTAACAGTTCTAAATTAGTGTCATAGTATAAATTTGTAACAAATATGAAATCTAAGGGTCAGTATTGATAATAACTAAAATAAAAGGTATAAACTGAACAAAGTGTCAAAATACAAGGTATAAAAATGATAATTTTCCTTTCTTAAAATACTTGATGCATAGTTATTACACACTCTATGATATGTTGTACCTACTATAGGATCACGTACTTGAGTTCTATTTTAGTATCATGGTATTTAGATCGCTGGCGAGTTACTGCAGCGCTAGGTAAAAGACCTAGGCCCCTGCGCAGGATTTGCTGACACACCTCTGGGTAGTATCAGGATACTGAGTACCTCTGTTACAGAGGTATTACAGGACCGTGGTGAGAGGATAAGAGCTCATGTATATACTTGTACTTGGTTGATTTATGATATGTATAATAATAAACATGATTACTTATGATTTTGATTACTTTGCAAACTTATTTTATAAATGGATTTTGGAAAGGTGCTAACTATACAGGTTTGAAAAGCTGCATTCATACCAAAAAAGATAATTAAAATTCCTATTGAGCATGTAAATATTCACTCCATTTCTTTCCATTCTCAGGTGATTAACAGTGCGACTTGGGCAACTCTGGTGCGGAGTAATCCAAGAAGAAGTTTATCCAAATTTTGTAGTTGGTAATTACTTAGATATTCACCTTGGATTTGTAAAAATATTTAAGGCTCATACTTTGGATTTAACCTGTATTATCTATGATGTCACTGGTGATGACGATGTGATGCATATTTATATTTTATTATTATTATTAACAGTTTATGTCTAGTGGTGATCACAAACTGTGGAAATTTACAATTGAACTATTTTTGTAAACTTTTACAGAAACTGTCGTTTTTAAACTAGTTGTGTTTTTTAAGAATTACAGTTTCTAAAATTTTTTAAAATAAATTATGAATTTCTATTTGTGAAATTCCTTTTCTGCCGCTGGCCCGGAATTTGGGTGGTAACATAACCACCTAGGAAATTGATTACTACAAATCAATTAATAACATAAATTTTTTAAAAATGGGCTTACCTGCCACGTCAATTTTTAACTAAAAGATATCAAGAATGTATTAAGTCCCATCTAAAAAATTTGTTATTATTTACATACACGCATATTTGTGACGTGCCTTTGTTAGTTTGAAAGGAGCAGGATATTCTGTATGAAATATTAGACATTTATCTCGGCTCTGTTTCTCAAGTAAAAAAACTTGGCTCTCTGATTTTCTTTCCTTCTATACATTAAAAGCTACTTGATTTTCCGGCGTTATATTTTTCTATATTATTTTTTTTCCCTTTAGAGAAGAGGTCTAAATTCAAAATCTGCATATAATGATAATATGAAAAAGGGTACTATACCATTATGTGTAATTTTCGAATATAAATTTTGTATGTCCAGAACATTACCTCTATAACTCTATATAGAGATCTAAAGCAATTTTCTCATACTATTCTGAGTTTTTGAACCATAGTATAGACTTATATCATGCATTCATGCCTATAAATTGAGGGTTTGAACTCTCGTGCCCCTTTCTTCAAACTTCAATATATAACAAAAGATTTTAATTCATTAATTTATGTTAATGACTGGATCAAGTACAACCTGCAGTAGCTATTATGTTAGTTAATAATGCATTGTCATTTTCTACGAATTTTAAAACCTTTTATTTGGCAAGTGGGACCAAAGACTTCTTTGCGGATCTCGTGGCCGTTGGTGGTGTCTTTTCATATATTTTAGTGGCTTTTCTTCTATTCAACAATGCCATTAATATATGGTTTCAAAATCTTAAATCTCTTTTCTTTTTTATCCAATTAACTTTATTTTTGCCGTTTAATTCCACCAGAGATACAGAATTAAGGTGGATTAAATAGTTAGTCTACATTATTCACCCATGGTCCCGTGGACGACTTTCTGGGATCGATTGCAGACATAGGGGTTCTCATCATGGAAAAACTCATTTGCTTTCTACTTGTATAATCACCCATTGATGCAAATTATAGGATTGATTTACATATACTACTTTAACCAATGTTCAATTAAATAATTTTATGTATTCAAGACTTAAATTTTTTTTTCCTCCCTATTTCAGCGACAATGCTTATGCCAGCATCACCTCTTAAGCGTTACCTTTGCTTAATTTTATGGCAAAAATATACCATATATTTGCAATCGCACTTAGATTTAAAGAGAATAAACGTTATCGTTATATAAGGTAGAAACAGCTAACATTATAAATTTTTTGACTAGCTGGCTCCACATTTCCAATATTTTTCTTTTTTAAATATTAGTGTGCCTTGTCTTTTATCAGTGCCTTGTGGTTGATCAAGAATATCCAATTTATGGACAAGTTGCCCAAACAATACGGCAAAATTCACCTTGCCAATTGAATTGGTCTTTCCACATTAGATTAATTTCTCGCTAAAGACCAAAACCAAATTGTGTTATTGTTGACTCCTAGATGGAGTTATATGATGAGAACTTAATAGACCACTAGGTATTAATATAGACTTTATTATATAAGAAAGAACCAGTGATCACCTTTAGAAAACCTCGAATAAAGTAAATTGCTACTCATATTTATAGTAAAAGAAAATTATTTATAAACATCCGAAATATATATATGGTAAGCAAATCAAAATCCCAAAAACAAAAAATAAACCATATAAAAAGGCTAATAAAGCTTAGCCATAATTTAAAAAACCAAAGAATAATATAGTAACAGTACTACTGAAGAATCAAATAAAGGACTATCAAAAGAAAGGGAAGCTGGGAAAGGTACGATCGATCAAAACATAGTTCACAAGTCCCAGTCGCACTTGGTTGTCTGGAATGATCCAACGGTCGATTTTCCATCAGCACTAAGAGGAACCTTCAAATCACACTCAATCTTGGGCTTCATACGCCAAGTCTTGATAACACCAAGCTTAAACCTAATCCGAAGATAAAGCTTCACATCAATGGAGTAAAGCCCCGAACTCTTCTCCTTGTTGAACTCAGCCTGGTCCTCAGTGTTAAGCACAATCATCTGTTGACCATCAAAGACGGGGCTAAGAACAGCAGTGTTCTTGTGTCCCTGATAGAAGGGCTCAAGCGGCACCGCGTCGAACCGCTGTCCCTCGTACGAAGCCCTAGCCTCGATGCGGTCATAGTAGACACCGATCTTCTTGTTAGGGTTACGGACAGTGATGTTGACGGCGAGATTGTAGTGGAGCTGGTTGTTGTCCGTGAAGTTGAATTGTGTGAGTTTAGCGTCCGTGACATGGAACTTGATTTGGTTAACGGGGCGAAAGATGAGCCAGAAGATTAGAGCGGCGAGGCCAAGGGTGAAGACCACCGAGAAGATGAGTTTGAAGATTAGGCTGAAGAGACAGCCACAGCAACAGCCGCCGATGCCGCCGCGTCCTGGCCTGTGGTAGGACTGTTTCGGCTGGCTCGGTGGCGGGATCGATGGCCCGTAGTAGGCCCCATTCAGATGAGCTTTGTCCGCCATGGAAGAAGAAGGACAAGAGAATAGCTAAAGAAGAAAAAAGAAAAAAGAGCGAAAAACTTTTGACCTTTTTTTTATTTCCTTGGATGAGATATGAAATATATGAACTAATAAAAGGCTTTGTAGAAGAATGATGATGGAAGGTTTAGGGGACAAAGTGTGGTATATATAGGGATTTAGGGAGACTTTAGGTGAGAACTTATTTACGTTTTTTTTTTGAGACTCAAAGCGTGTTTTTTTTGCATACAAGGCAAGGGGTGTCATTGTAATGTACGTAATTAAGAAACGTGTTTTTTTTTTTAACTTTTTTTCAGCTTTTGTTTGGTGAATTAAGAGAAAAAATATAATATATATATATATATTTATATATATATAAACGCGGTTGCTTTGTGTAGATGATTAGTGGGGACTGGGGAAGTCTAAAATCGATCCTATGTGTACTACTTTATTTGGTTTAGGGAAGTGGTTCGAAGAAGTTTCCACATTGCGTCATTGACTTTGACTTTGGCGTCTTGTAATCTGTTTCCTTTTTCAATTAGAAAACGATATTGCCCAAATTCGAAAATCGGCACACGAAATAGGAAATTTCTTAAAAGGTTTTATTATTTATATTCTTTAATAGCTGACTGGTTCAACTATTACATATGAATATGTATTTGGCTTTTTGTGAAAGTGTGAATATTTATTTATTGTGTTTTAGTAGTTGGAAAGGAAGTTCACGTAGCTAGTGAAACTATGGATTGAAATTTGTGTACCCAATTTCACTATCACAGACCATATTAGGGAAACGAGGGCGTTATTTTCCAATGGGAAGACATTATTTTCGTAATTACATGCCCAAATTTATGGCAACTGTTAATAGCAATCGTTTTGCTTTCCCTTTCTCCACTTTCCGTAACCATGCGTCTACCAGCCCCACCAATAACACGTTGCCATCAATGAACACTGTCGACTTAATCTTAAATGTAATAGATAACCGAGTCTTTTGTATGAAATGACCTTACGGAAAGAAAATTTGTATATATATGCAAACTAAATGTCATTATTCCGAGCAACAAAAAAAAAAACTAAATGTCATTAAAAGGCAAGTGTATATATACAATCGGTTTTTGGGAGGCCTTAGGCAAAACTGCTAATAAAATCTTGTTTGTTAATTATGGTAATAATATAGAAATATTATTTTGTAAGTAAATTTATCTCTAATATTTTTTTATAATTATTTTTCCTTGTTTATAACTATTTCTCTTTTGAAATACTTATCTGCGTAATATGAAAAAAATTAGATGATATTAACTATCAGATTTTTTTTGTTTTACTATAGTTAAAAAATGTTATGATAATCATAAAAGGTGTATTAACTACTAATATGTGTTCTATTTTATATATATATATATATATATATATATTTAAATAGGTGTTCTATTTTAGCGGACCTTACAATCATCTTAGGTGCGGTACTCTGAAGGAAAAATAAGAATTATTGAAAAAAGATGTATCAAATTTGTTTTACCCTTTTTGAATGTGGAAGGGGTATTAAATATTAAAAGAGTATAAAAGTAAAATTAGATAATGAAATTGACACTACAGCCGATCGTATATATATATATATATATATATATATATATATATATATATATATATTAAAGGAGTATATAAAATTAGATTTTTAAGTAAACAACTAATTAGATAAAATTGCATATCAATTCTTTAAATTTTTATTCTTATTTTAGTGGATTGTTTCTATAAATTTATTAATATGAGTTATACCTACACACAGAAAATATACACTAATAACAATAAATATACATAGAGTCCAAAGGAATTATTATTATTATTATTATTTTGCATAGAAATCTAAATAATGCAAATTTAGTATATGCCTCATTTTCAAATTATGATTTCTAATAACATAAAATTATAAATAAGTTTTAAAAAATAAGATGTTACTTAAAATAGAAAATTACATTAATATATATATATATGGTTGCCAATCCAATAGGTATTTTTTTTTTTACCTATGGGTAGGTATTTTTTTTTTTAGCTGTTGGATCACCATCTAATGATGATCCAATGGCTATGATGAAGTGCATGAAAAGATGTACATCATTAATGCTCTTTCTCTCTTTTATTTTTTACAATAAAAAAATGTGCATTCTAAATTTTCATTGGCCAAATTGATACCTATGCATAGGTTAAAAATAAATAAATTTTAATTGAACAAAATAATATTTATAGATAGATAAAGAATAGTGTCTTATATTTTATATATATATATATATATATATATATATAGATATTTAATACTTTAGAAAAGGGGCCTAATCGGCTCAAGGGACCTTAGGCAAGTGCCTCACTTGGCTTGCCCTTGAGGCGGTACTGATTTGTTAAATTATTAGCGAACTCAAAAATGATTATTCCTTAATACATAAGTAGTATATAAAATGACTTATAAAATGTAAAAAAAATATATACTCAACTTAGAAAAGAAAAATAGATATTTATTAAAATGAAGTGCGAAAAGAATACACACTAATATTTAGCACATATTTTATTAGTGTATTTATAAAAAATGTCATTTTTTCTAGATCAATTTTTAAAATAGCTGATTTTTACACCTATTTAATAAACAGTCATTTTATAATTTTACTTTGATAAATGACCATTTTTTATTTGATCTATTTTTTAAAAAATAAATCAATTTTTTAACAAACAAATAAATTTTATACCAAATAAATCAATATTTGATCTATTAAATATTAAGAAAAAGCCTTTTTTCAAATAAGTTTCAAAATTTGGATATTTTTTAACAACATATGAAAAATGGCAATTTTTAAAACAATAATCCAAAATTCACCCATTTGGCTTAAAAGCCAATTTTCTTAAGTTAGAAATTAAAAGATTTGACCTGAAAAATAATATTCAGTGTTTAAAAGTTAACTGCTTAAGTTTATTGGTTAGTGGGGGTTACATCTTACGCGCACTATTAGACATTGGAGTAGTCTTTATTTTATAATTAATGCTAGAGTACTCTTTCTTCTTCTTTTTTACACATCCACAAAGATAAATAAATAAATAAATAAAGATAACAAATAATGTGTGACATAATTCTTAAATAAGATATTAGCTCAAAGTCGGATCAAGCCACTATGATCCACCTCAAAAAATGGGGTATCCATGCCTCATTAAAAAAAAAAGGTTGCATGTCCCAATCGGAATGTTACATGGCTGATTAAAATTTAAAATATTACACGAGTGAAAGACTGCCATTTAATCAAAATCAATGGCGTTATTTGTCATTTGACGTACAATAATACTGATAATAATAGGAAATTTGACTGTAAAGTTTAAAATAATAATAATAAATAAATAAAAATCCAGGTTTTTTAAAGTTTTTGAAAAATCCCTGAACTATTCTGAAAAATACCACTTTTCATATATTTATAAAAATATCATTTTTCATTAATCGATGAAGTACTTGAGCTAATTGGTCAAGTTACTTAAGATAATTGGATTACCCCAAGTAGCTTCTGATTACAAGCAACTTGATTGACCAACTCGAGTCTTTTTAATTAAAAAGTACCAAATATCATTTTTCTTCAAAATTAGTATTTTTCAGTGGTATTTAAGGTTACTAGTTATGTTATTTAGGGTAACCAATCTAATTACTTGAAATAGTTGATCAAGTTACCTCATATCAAGTTATCTCAAGTAACTCAACTAGCTACCTAAAGTATCTTATCGATAAATAAAAAAGTAGAATTTTTCTAAATACTTTAAAAGTAGTATTTTTATAATTAAATCCGAGATTTTTAGAACAATTTCAAATTTTGGGATTTAAAATTTTTTAAAAAAAAATTATCATAAAAATCAAATTTTCTCAATTTCCAAAAATTGCTAATAAATTAGGGTTTTTTTCCTCCAAAAATCTAGGCCCATAATAAAAAAAATGAAAAATCCTAGATCTATCAGAAATTTTGAAAAATATCAGATCTTATTTAGAAATGTACTATTTTCTCAAAATTGATATTTTTAAAAGTATTCGAAGTAATTAGTTTGATTACCTCGAGTCGCTTGACCAATTATTTTAACTACATGATCATTAGGAAAAAGTGATATTTTAAATAATTCTGAGATTTTTCGAAAAGTTTGAGATTCCATGTTTTTTCAATATTTTAAAATTTTACCATATAAATTCAAATTTCATAAATAAACTACTCCAAAATTGCAATTCATCCTAAATTCCTCACTGAGGTTAGGCTTGATAGGCAGATAGTAACAATCTTAAAAATATCTCTTTTTAGAAATGTACAAAAAAAAAAGCTATTTGGCCCAAATTAGTCCAATTCATGTCCTTTTCTCATAAATGAGTTAATAATTTTTTTATGTACGGGGAAGAATGTGGGATCGCTGCATGGATGGGTGACTAGATAGGAATAGATAGCGTGTTTTGAGCACTAATAAGGTAATAAATATCGATTCAAATTGATATCTACCTATAGGTATAGAAAAAAAATACTTATTGGATTGGCAACCATATATATATATATATATATATATATACTTGCACGTGTTGTGGCCCGTGGAGCCCACTATTAATAAAAGAAAAAAAAATAAAGATAATAGAGTTGTAATTTACTCTACTAACATGTGTATAGCAAATTGCCAAAAAAATTACAAAATTAAAAAGAAATTTAAAAAAAAAAACTGTTGGATCAAAGGCACAAATAAAGTAAATGAGAATATACCATTGTTAGAAGCATTGCACAATTTTAATAAAAAAAATTTGAAAAAAAAAAAAACAAGTTGGTGAAGCAGGATGAGCAGACTATAGACTAATTTCCTAATGCTCATCCATGCTCTTCTATTAATTCTATATATTTGACTGGGATTAATTTCAGTGGACTTTCCCTTTTAGGATAAGTGCACAAGAAAGGCATCTCTTCTTAAATCCATATTATGAAGGCTGGAGTTTGTTGTTTGGTCTCATTCTCTTTAAAATAGTATATTATATATAGACATATATATATATATATGGGCACTAATATAGTAGTTATTTTTTTTACTTATATATAGGTATTATTTTGGCTAATAAAATTTTTTTTGTACATTTTTTTATATTAAAAAATAAAAGAGAGAACTAATATTAATAATACACGTTTTTTTATGTACTTTATTATATCCGTTGAATCACAATTAGATGAATCTAATGGCTAAAACAAATATTTACATAGAGGTGAAAAAAATATCTACTGGCAGTGTGTGTGTATATATATATATATATATATATATATATTTATCTCTTTGGCCATTAGCAGGACAATTTTAATGGAAATCGAGATTTTAACTTTGAAGTCATTTATCCATTTGTTTAGACACACACGAAAAAAAAAAGTGGGGTTTTGGGGGTGTGAAGACCCGAGGCTGGGGTCAGTGGCAGAATCGATATTTTACAATTTGAAACGCTAAAATTTAATTTTTAAAATTAAATAAATTTCTAAAAATTTTATTGGTCTCTAATAATATTTAAACAGAAATAATTACACAATTAATGTATCACCCTTTAAATANGTGCACTACATGTTCATCACACATCATCATAGACATAGTTTATAAAGACTAAAATCAGTTTTTCAATTAGAACCCTTACAACATGGTAAAATTCCTATTTATTTTCACGTCATAAGTATCGTAAAGAAATGATCTCCTTGCCTACCGCACTACAAGAAACATGACTTTTGCCGATGCATTTTTTCGTCGGAAAAAGTAACATAAAACGTTGGGAAAAGATATTTAACAATTGCCGACGTAATTCCTCGTCGGCAACTATCGTCGATGTAAGACCGTAACTAAATGTAGTTTTCCGACAGAAATTTAATTTCGTCGATAAAAGTAACCTTCGCTGACGTATTAGTGAGTTTTACCGACGCACAGTTTACGTCGGCGAAAGTTTTCTATTGTGAAAAATATGCCCAAATTCGAAATCTACTTGACTTTCACCGACAGATAAATACGTCTGTGAATGTTAACTTTCACTAACGAATAAATGCGTCGGTGAAAGTTAACAATTACCGACGCATTTATGTGTCGGTGAAAGTTAAACAATTACTGATGCATAAATACGTCAGTGAAAGTTAAACAATTATCGACGCATTTATGCGTTAGTGAAAGTTATTAAAGAGATAATTTAAAAACGTACAATACATTTTCCAACGACAAAATGTATCTGTGAAAATATTTATAAAAATAAAAATA
>JXTB01000052.1:278074-298037 GCA_002914805.1 Parasponia andersonii
GACGTAACCATCTCTGCCTACAAAATAAAATAAAAATTAAAGTAATTATAATTTATATACGCAAATTAAATATTTTAAATAAACAGAATGAATTCTTACATATTTCTCCTGGGTGTACTCATTCCGTCAACCAGACGGCTTGAGATGACGGCTCTCAAAGTAGTCGATAGGGCTCATAACCTCTCCGGTCTCTGGGTTGCCCTATGAAAAATAGGAAAAAAAAAAGGTAGATTATTTGGTTATAGAATATTTTGTACTGATTAGAGAAAATGTTTGATTTTCTAACCTTTGCTTTCATCTGGCTAATCATGCTAGATGACCTCTGTGCAGGTGGATACAATTGCTTAGACCGATTTTCTGAGTTCTGTATCGAGACTTTCTACAAAAATACATAAATTGTTAATTTCACCATTGATTATCATTTATTCTTAATAATTCATTTTTTTTTTTTTGTAAAAGCATGTTAATTACCTCAAACTCTTGAGAACCGAAACGATTGCACAAAATATTCCACTGATCGAAGGGAACGTTCTTGTACGGATTAGCCTTAATAAAGGCTATATCCCTCTTTCCCCCTATTTTCGTAAATGATTCCACATTATGTTGCGCCAATCCCGTAAATATGCCATCATGGACTACTCAATAGAGTCCATGAAGAGTGCATCGGACCAAGGATAATCAAACTTCACCTGCAAAATTAAAATAGACAATTATTAATAAAGGCTTTTATTAAAATAGCTTAAAATAATCTTTTAGGAAACTTACTCAGCTCCATCCGGTTCAAGATGAGCTCAATGTCTTCTTTCTTCACATTCTTCCACGTTGTTATGGAAGCTGGGATGGTGTCTCTAGCCGTCTTGGCAAGAATGTTCAAGAACATCTTGCCATGATCCAAGATAGGCTTCCCTGTCTTCTCACAAAATTCGACCTTCAATCGATCAGTTTTAAGCCTCCTAAGTTCCTTTTCGACCGAACAACCTCTCGTCTCTTCCCTAACCCTCTTTCCCTTGGGATCATATCTATCATCTCCAAAGCTGGAACCGGAAGCAGCACTAGTTGCTAGGGGAGTGCTCCCGTGGCTAGATATCCTACAAAAAAAATATTATCATAGTTTAGAAATATTACATAGTAATATAAAAAATAATAAACACAAAATTTTCAAAGCTCCACACACACTAGAATATAAAATTATGTTTCATTATCAGATATTTCATTCTCTTCTTCAGAACTTGTATTACTATCGTCATCAAGTTCAACTTCATCATCATTATATTCCTCTAAAGTATCGTCTTCGAACTCATCATCATCAATAAGAAGTCATTAGGGGTCACAACATGAGCTTGACAGATAAGGTCATCAATATTGTCAACTTCATCTGGTTCGACATCTTCCCAATAAAATCGAACATTTTCCATTTCCGGAAGCTCAACCCACAATTGGAGTGATAAAGAATTCGCTTCTTGCAAAATAGGAACATCAATGCTTATTGATACAATATTAGAAACATCTACCGCATCTGGAAAGTCTCATATGTTTCGAGGCGTATACTTGTTAACAAGTTTTCACAATGGCCCATTCTTGTCATCATTGGTAGAATAAATCAACTCTGCTTGCGATGCAAGTATAAATGCATCATCTTTGTACCAGTAAGTACCTGTGTATATACTTGTGAATTGTTCGTCTAGCTGAATCCGTTTTTTTCTTGGATCAGTGTCGAACCACCTGTATCTAAATAATACCACATTGCACCCTTTAATATATGACAACTCTAGAACTTGTTCCAGTATACTATAGAAGTAGTTCCCATCATATCCAGGAACACGGACACCACAATTCTGGGTGTTGCGTTTACTGTCACACTTATCAACTAGAAACTTTACCCCATTCACCACATAACTAGGGTAGGAGGAACTTGAGAAGTTGGATCTACTAGCCAATGCATACAATTCATTGTTGAACTCATATGAACTTTATGTTCGTAATTGATTTATCTAATATAAAAAAATCATTAGATAACATATAATTTGGTGCAAAGATTAGTGAAATTTAGGAAATTATATAAGAGAAGCTTACTTGAGATTTAAACCATGTAGGAAACTCAACTTCTTATTGTCGTTCTAGGTTTACACCACCTTTAGCCTCTAACTCTCTCATGTGCTCACTACATGTATATAGTGTCATACATTAGGGGAGTTCTAATAACATTGAACAAAAAGCATAGAAGGGTATAAAAAATACTTATTCAAGATATTTTTGTATTTCTGAGTAGTTGTTTATTACGTACCACTCAGATTTAAGCCGATCAGAAAGATTAAGAATAATGATATCTTTTTTGCCCAGTGGGTGACCAACAGACTTAAAGACTGACAATATGTGGTTTGGTCAAGCATCAACAGCAATTTCATTACGTTCGGATCGATTGAATCGAGTTTTGACACCACGCTAATACATAGAGCAAAATGTAAGCGCCTCTGTAACGACATACGCTTCAGCAATAGATCCTTCTAGACGTGCCCGATTTTGAACATACTGTTTATAAACTCCTATGGCCCGCTCAATTGAGTACATCCATCGAAAATGAACGGGTCTACCCTGTATTGCCTTTTCTGGTAAATACAGAATCAAGTGAATCATTATATCAAAGAAGGCGGATGGAAATATTCTTTCCAACTTAGCTAATATGGTTACAATATCATTTTGTAGCTTTTCTAGATCGGCCATATTCAATACGCGTGCACAAAGCTTTTGGAAAAAAAAAACACAACTCAGTGATAGTCTTCCAGATTTCCTTTTTCAAATACGGTCTAATCTCAGCAGGTAGAAGGCGTTCGAACAAGACATGACAGTCATGTGATTTTAAACCAGATATCTTATCTTCTATTTCACTCATTATTTTTGCTAAGTTAGAAGCAAACCCATCAGAAAATTAGACTGACTTGATAAATTGGCAGAACTTCTTTCGCTCCCCATGGCTTAAAGTGTAAGAAGCATGTGGCTTCTTCCACTTGTTTCCACTTTGTATAAATGTAACTCTTTGTGAATATTCATATCTGCAAGATTAAGTCTAGTCTTATCTATGTCTTTTGATTTCCCCTCGATGCTCAAGAGAGTTCCCAAGACACTATCATACACATTTTTCTCAATGTACATAACATCTAAATTATGTCTTAGTAACAAATGCCGCCAATAGTGAAGCTCGAAAAAAAATGCTTTTTTTGACCAATTTAGCTCGACTGCAGTACGTTTCCTCTTTACTCTGCCATAATCTTTGTGTTTCCCAGGCAACCTGATCTGTAGGTGCTCTAATTGACTCAAAATATCATCTCCAGAGTACTCGTTAGGCGGCGGCCTTAAGTCATATTGACCATCATATTGTCTACTCGTCCTCATTTTATCATCCATCGGAAGAAAGCGTCTATGCCTAATATATGCTACCTTACTTCGGATCCTCATAGATGGAGTTTCTTCATTACAAGTTGGGCAGGCTTTATATCCTTTGTACTCCAACCTGACATTAAGGCATATGCTGAATAATCATTGATGGACTATATCACTGCAGTCCGCATACAGAACGTGTTACCACTTACTACATCCCTTATTTCAACACCATTCAGCCACAATTCCTTCAACTCATCAACCAAAGGCCTCAAGAAGATGTCCATGTCCTTCCCATGGGTAGTAGGACCAGGGATGAGGAGAAACAACATCATTGAGTCCGCTTTCATGCACTTCCACGGTGGCAGGTTATACGGAATAAGTATAATTGGCCACATGCTATAAGTAGTGCTCATATTCCCAAATGGGTTAAATCCATCTGTTGCCAATCCTAATCGGATATTTCGTGGATTAGCTACAAATAAAGGAAATTTTCGATCAAACTCCTTCCAAGCAAGACCATCTGTAGAGTGTCTCAAAATACTATCTTCTTTTGGCCTTCTTGAATCATGCCATCTCATGTCCCTTGCTATATGCCGAGAACTATATAACCGCTTCAATCGGGGTATAATAGGAAAATACCTCATCACTTTCATCGGTATTTTTTTTGGTACTTCCCAACGACTTTCACCACATACTGAACAACTGCTTAACTCTGAGTTCTCCTTCCAAAATATAGGACAATCGTACTTGTATACATAAATTGATTCGTATCCAAGACTGGTATCACGTAACTTTGCCTGAGCCTCATAGTGTGATCTAGGTAAATTAGTCCCATCTGGAAATGCTTCAAGTAACAATTTGAGTAACATATCAAATGATATATTGCTCCACTTGTTGAGGACTTTCAAATACATCAACTTAACTAAAAAGTTAAGTGATGAGAACTTTGTGCACCCAGGATACAACTCTTTCTCCATCTCCTCAAATAACTTGCTAAACTTGTCTGAGTCTTGATTGCCATCTGTGGGGATATCATCTAAGTTTGGATCAACTTCATAACTTGGTCCACTTACTCCAGCAATATCAGCCATAAGATCATACATCTCATCCCCTTCGTCTTCGCATTTTGCAGCTACTGCTGGAAATGATTCTCCGTGATATGACCATATAGTATAGGATTGTTCGATGCTCTTCTCAACTATATGTTGTTCCACTGTATCTGGGTCTTGGAATTTCCTATTCAAACATATTTTACATGGACATCTCACTTTATCTTGGTCGTTGATAAATGCTTTTGATTTCTCAGCAAAAGCCTTAGCACCACTTCTAAACTGAGCTGACAATCGATTCCTTATACTCATCCAACTCTTATCGATGTCCATCTTATATTGTCCACATACAGCAAAGAACAATTATCGATAACATATTTGAAAAGAAATCATCAACCAACAGAATAACTGTACATCGATTATTCTCTTCTATAGGTATTTTTGTAATTTCGGGACTTCTAGGGGAGTCATAGGAGTATTTTGGAAAATCTACATCTTTTATTGGTATCTCGTGTACTCTAGGATTATTTTAGAAATTTAGTATGTTTTATGTCTTATAGGGGTGTTTTATCATTTTAGGTGTCATATGATTATTTTTTATTTAATATACAATTTTTATTTACTATGATTTTAATCTAATATTAAAAATTATTATGTATATTATGAAATCTAAAATTTTTAAGGGATAAAATTTTAAGTGCCAAAAAAAAAGGGAGGAACTTGTACCGCTTTTAGGGGATCCTAACCACTAAGGATCCTCTAAAAGACGGTACAAGTTCCTCCCCTTTTTTTTTGTGTTCAATATTTTATTACACATTTTGGTGCACTAAAATGATGAACACATATTCCAAAAATTATGTTTAACAAGCTGCACACACGGCACCGAGTACCCAGAGGTATGCACACTAAGTGTGCACACTTGGCACTTAATACCAAGTATATGTATATATGTGTGCACACAACACTTGTAGCCAAGTGTGTGCACATTTTCATAGCAAAATCACCTACATTATAATACAAATTAGATATAAAACTAAAATATATATCTAAAATATTTCAGAGTTGTTTCAGACTAATCCCGTTCTTGATACTACATAATTCATCCTTGAAAGAAAAACTACATAATTCAATATAATTATAAGAGAACTCAATCTTAAAAATTTTACAAACAAAGTTCAATTACAAAAACCAAAAAAAATAAATAAAAGAAAAGAAAATTAGAATAATTTTCTATTTTAATTTCCGCAAAACGTAGTTAAAATTAATAAATAAATTAAAAATCATATACCTTCAAAATTTGGAAGTAAATTTGAAGTTAGAGAGCGAAACCAATACTTAATTAATTGCTATCCCATTTCTATCTTTCTCCTTTATTTTTACTGTTATTTTTGTATTGTTTCGAATTCGAAGACCTATTTATGGAACGTTCTAGACTAGTGTACACATGACAGTTAATGATAGTTATTTTCCAGATCAATTTTGGGCTTATTGGACCACTTCTCTCATCGGCCTAATTCACCTACATTAAAGAATGGGCTTTATTTGAGGACCAGAATTTGTGTGTTCATGTTCACTTTTCCTGGCAATCTAATTTTGGTATCCTAATTTGGGTCTTCTTGATGTGTTTTTTGTTCTCAAACCGGGTATATTGGATTACTTGGAGAGATTTAATATTGAAAATTTGCACAAATTAGGGAAATTGATATAAGATATATTGGATTATACCCTGTGGTGTGACTTCCAAACTAACATTTATTTCTTGGGCCACCTAAAAAAAGAATAAAATCAATTGCTACCGAATAACCATAAGAACAATCATTTAAGTCAAACGATATTCTTACAAGCATCAAATAACCTATCAAATATTTCTTCGAATACTAGAGTCCCTGAAACGCCACCCCAGCAATCCAATACAATACTTCTATCAAAAATAAGAGATACATACTTCATATACATTAAAACATATACAGAAGATTAATTTGACATTTAAAATCCAAAATATACTTAAAAAAACCATAATTGACATGTTTTATATCACTTACGAATTTATTATTAAAAGTTGTCATACTTTTAGACTTAAATTCCATCTGTGTCAATTCTATACTACAGCACCACATCGAATCAAATAGGAAAACTCTTAAACAAACTCTGCTATAATTTCCCTTTTAACAAATGCACAAATAAAAGCATGCCTCAATTGGCATGCCTACCTAAGTAATTATTAATGAAGAAACTAAATCATGCCTCATCTATGCTTCTTATATAAATATAAATATTGATATAGATATGCTAGTTACCAATTTTTAAGTACCCAAATACTTAAAAATATACACAAACTTTCTAATTAGCTTTAGTATCTAAGCTAATTTATAATAATTAGTTTTCTAAAGAGAAATAATATAATACTGAAATAAAATTCATAACATCGTAGCATTAAAAATTAAAATTAGAATTATATCAAAATTCTTCAATTTTATATATACACCATACTTAGTCCCTTGGTTGCAATTTTCTACGTTCTGTTGACTAAAAAGAAAATATTTGTAAATGTACAAAGTCGTATCACTCTTTTAAAAAAAAAATAGAAGAAGAAGAAGAAGAAGAAAGGTCCAGTGTCTTATTCTAAATATTCTTGGCCAAAAATTTGGTCAATTTTTTTCAGAGAACAGTGACAAATAATATTCACTCAACATGATACTTAAAATAAAAGATTCGAATAGATAAACATTACCAACAAGTTGACAAAGTGAGACCGATTAGAATAGACAAAGTGAGAATTTTAATAGAGTTTTACACGAATGACAATATAATCACATGTGCTATAGATAATAAATAAATAAATAAATAAAATCATACAAAAAAATAATAAATAAAATCATAATCCTACGGACTACGGACTCCAAAATCACTATTTCACACTCTGAATCATACAAAAAAATTAAAATCCAAACATAGTACACACTTTCTTCCACTCACTCAACAAAAAATTAAATTTAAATTTAAATTTTAAAAAAAAATGGGCCAATCAATACTGAAAAATAATTTGAAGCCTTAAAAAATGAGAAACTCAATCGGGCTCAACAGACAAACCATAATAGCAAGCATAATCCAAATTTCAAAGATTGAAGAAGAACAAGAGAGATTTGGGTCATACAAAAAGTTTGACACCTGATGATTTAGGGTCCGAGTGGATCTGATGACGGCGTTGGAATTCAGTGATTTTCAGCCCAAATTATTATTTTGGCTTGAGATGGAAGCTAGAGCTAGAGAAGAAAGAGAGAGCTCAAGGGATTGAGGGATCTTGAGGAGGGTAACAGAGAGAGAACTTGAGATTGGAGAGAGAGAGAGAACGAGATTCAGAAGAGAGAAACAGAGAGCTTGAGTGGCGGAAAAACGAAAGAGGGGTTGTAGGGTTTTATCATAATCCTATTTCAAAACGATGTCGTTTTGCTTTTTCTTTTTAATTAAAAAATTGATATTTACCGACGGAAACCGTTAATCCATCAGCGTATTGTCACTACACCGACAAAGACCCGTCGGTGAAAGATGCCCAATAATTAATTTTTTCAGCAATCTTTTGCCGACGGATTTCATTCAAACCTGTCGGCGAATGTAAGCTTTCACCGACATGCTATTAGTAGTCCGTCGGCAAAAATTATGTTTCTTGTAGTACCGTTTCTATTTATTTTGACGCTATAGTGCTACCGATTAAATTCTTTTGTACAAATCACATTGAATACGACCCAAAGAAAGCTAACGTCTAGTAGAAAAAGGATCACAAATGTTTATAATAAATACTATTTTAATTTCACAAATTCCTGTATGGTCAGTATAAATTATAGGGAATGGATTGAAGAAATACTCGCATTATCCTTAAATCTCGTACTAGTTGATCCTGATTTTCCATTAGCAGCACTTCTTAGAAGAGGAACATTCAAACGACACTTGACCGTGCTCCTAAAGTCACCAATATGCATCTTATCCACTTTGAAACTGTTCGTCATCTTGACCTTAACATGAAACGGGAAGACCCCGTCGCTTTTCCTCTTGTTAAATCTCTTGACGTCACGCTAACCAAACGAAACCGTTCTCGAGCCTTCGAACAATGCCCAGCCGTACTCGGCCGTACTCACGGCCCCCGGCGGCAGGTAAAATGACAAACCTGTCCCCCCCAACGCCGAGAAACTCGCCATCGTAGTAAGCGTAGTGATCGGTGGAGTACTCGAAGTGGATGCCGATTCTCTTGTTGGGGTTTCGTATTGTGGCGTTGAGGAGGAGTTTGAAATTTAGGGTTTGGTTGGCGGCGAAGTAATCGAATTTGGAGAGCGAGGCGTTGCTGACGTGGAACTTCATCTGGTGCGGATTCGTGATGATGCAGAAGATGGCGATGGCGAGACCGGTGAGGACGATGGAGGCGACGGCGTCGAGGAAGAGCACTCTCAAGTAGCCGCCGCAGTATTTGGAGCCTGCGCCGCGGCGGCCCGGGTGGTAGGGTTTTGGTGGTCTTGTGGTGGTGGTGGATCTGGAGTCTTCTGTTTTTCTGGATCATATTCTGCCATTTTGGATGTGAGGGAGGGAGCTAGAAAGTGAAGGTCAAAATTTGTTGGCAATATGATGAGGAGTTTATATCATTATATCATATGGTTATGATCTGTGAATATTTTAAGGTCATTTATTGATTACAATATGGGGAAGAGAAGAATTAACTATACCGCGTCACTTGATTGACTAAAATTTGGGATCACTAAACGTGAGTTCTTTGAACCTAGAAATTCTATATATATATGGCCATTCTTGGTATGTATGTTGACAAGCCAAAAATTTCTCAGCTAGCTCAATTTACGTGTCATGTTTCCATTGGAAAATGAAGTCCAAAAGTCATCATCCCAGAGATAGAAATTTAAAATTTCTGACATCTTTTTCTTACGAAATTATTTTGCCAGAATGGACATGTTCCAGCAGTATTCGATCATATATAGCATGGACAATCCCATATTATAATTTATGTGCTAAGAGACATCGCATCACTCATGCTTGTCCTTGTTAGTTAATAGTGTTGTGCTTATAATTATTCTTCGATTTTCTTTGACTGATTCAATATGATATGGAATATTTGAATGATAAATAATTAATGTTAGGCTGTCTTTTCAAGCTACGAATCCCCACATTATCCTAATCAGGTGAGAGTTGAATTTTTTTCCCCCTATAACGATCTTTGAATTCGTATATTTTATGTACGGTATGCATATATTAATTCTAGCTTACAGGGAAAAAAATACGTCGAATTAGTGTAATATCTAGTCACATCGTATGTTCATATATCTAAGAACAAAATATCATACAGTCCTTCACTTTTTTTTAGAATAGTTTTTTATCCCATCGATCACAATTGAAATTTCGCCCACACTACCTAATTTTCACGTATGTAGTATCATTTTGCCCAAATTTTCACAAATAATGTCTCACTTTGCCCGAATGTCATTTTACCCACCAAATAAAAATGAATAAAAGAGATAAAATTACTACGTATAAAGATAGGAGCGGTAAATTCATCATCGGTATGCGTGAACACAAAAACTAAAGCAAAACCCCCAATATTATATGGAAAGTCTTGAACAAATTGACGAATTTCATAGTTCAATAGAAACATTATTATTACTATTGTAGATACTAGTTAGCTACTCTGCATAAAATACAGGGATCGGATTGAAATAAAAATTGCACTTAGTATTCTTAAAACCAATAATAGTACTATTTAATCCTGATTTTCTATTAGTAGTACTAGCACTTATTAAAGGAACATAAACTCGACACTTGATCGTATCCCTGAAATCTCCGATGTGCATCTTATCCACTTTGAAACTATTTATCATCCTGATCTTAACAACAAACGGGATAACCCCATCACTCTTCCTCTTGTTAAGCCTCTTGACAGCACGCGAGCCAAACGACACCGTTCGCCGCCCTTGGAACAGCAACCAGCCTTTTTCATGAGCAGCACTACCGGCCCCGGGAGGCAAGTAAGACAAACCCCAGCCCAACTGCCCGATGCCGCCGCCGAGAGACTCGCCGCCGTAGTAAGCGTAGTAGTCGGGGGAGAACTCGATGTGGATGCCGATTCTCTTGTTGGGGTTTCGGACGGTGACGTTGAGGAGAAGTTTGAAGTCGAGGGTTTTGTTGGTGGTGATGTAATTGAACTTGGAGAGGGAGGCGTCGGTGACGTGGAACTTCAACTCGTGGGGGTTGATGATGATGCAGAAGATGGCGATGATGAGACCGGTGAGGACAATGGCGGCGGCGATGATGACGACGAGCACTCGCAGGCAGCCGAGGCCGCAGCAGCATTCGCAGCCTTGGCTGAAGCGGTAGCCTCTGCGGCGCCGCCGTAGTAAGACGTGATGTGGAGGCTCCACGGTGGCGCCGTCTGCATGGGCCGTTTTCTCTAGGTCATCTGCCATGTTGGATGTGAGAAATTGTGTAGGCTAATTAAGGAGGTACAAGGGAGAAGAGTACTAATTAATAGCGCTAGCTAGCTTATCGGGAAAAAAAAAAAAAAAATACTTGGGATGAAGACATCAAGGGGTCTTACGTATGATATGTAGCCTTCTTGTTCCAGGTCCATTTTTCCGTTTTGTTGACTGGAGGATCCTTGTTCTTTATGTATATTATTATTCATTTATTTATAGTTCGTTTACTTTTTTTTGGTTGAAGTTGACTGAATTGCTTAGCAAGCTTAACGTTTTTCTTTTAATTGTAAACAATGACATTCTTACTTGTTATCATCCCAAAATTGATGGAAAATTCAGAGATACTTTTTTTTTTTTAAGAAAGAATTTCGTTAGAACTGTACTATATATATATATATATATATATATATATATATATATTACCGTATTGATGAACTTAAATTTTTTGTCCAATTTTATGTCTCGAATCCAATTTAACAAATAAATTTCATTTCATATCATTTTAAAATTTTAGAAAAGTATAACCCAGTTATAAAACTAACTTAATTTTCTAATTTTTAGATAATGATAATTGTTAATAGTGCTATATGCCTACATATACATCTTGGAATTTTAGGTTGTTCTTTCAATTCCCTTTAATTAAATAGGTTTGGAATATTTGACTTACAGATCACACAAACTATCTCTCTAATTAGGCTATACGAGCAAAATTTCCCCTCCCACGGGGATGTGTTCAAAGCTGAGAATTGTTGTTGTCTACGATCTTTGACTTGATTATTTATATAATTTTTTGTATATATCATGTGTAATTATCATCTCTTTTAATTTATTCTCTGTGGCCTTATTTGTCACGTGAGATTCGGATTGGGATTGAGATTATTTATCTCATACCCATGTTTGATGCTAACTTGAGATTGGGTTAAATAATCCAAAACCCCAAAATAGTCCCACGTGGATCGGATAATTTATCTCATTCAAATGTATGGATTTATTAATCCCACACTCAAAAGTGGTGGCACTTATATTTATTTCAATTTTTTAAAACTAGTGGGTCTCATATTATAATTTTTTTTATATTTGTTTAATATTTAAACTAATTTAAAATAAATTTATTACACATTCCAATAAAAAGTAGATCCCATATTATAATAATAATCCGAATCTAAACCAATACTACACCAAATATGAAACAATTTTAAGTTTATCTAATCTAATACATTACAATCCAATCCAATACTATAATCTAATCCTACTCCCATGTATCAAACAAGGCCTCTTGGAATATGTGTATAAAGGAATGTAACATGTGTGACATGACTAAGTAATGTAATATGTGTGACATTTAATTTTTTTTCCCTTGCATAAAAAAGTTTAAATAATAATTTTAATGGCTATTTTTTTTTAAAAAGTGGAGATTAACTAATAACCTCCACTTATTACAAATTAAAGGAAAATACTTACTACTACCTAATCTCCACCCTACCCGATTAGGGATAATAGGCTTTCATGCCTACTCCTGGTATGACTCGAACCTAAGACCAAGATCCTAGGAAGTAGGTACTCTTACCACTTGAGCCAACTTAATTCGTCATTTTCCTGGCTATTTTAAGCACGGAGATTGCTTTCAAGTTAATTTGATTCTAACCTCATATCTTTCTTCTTGGGGGGATTGAAAATGAGTATTTGAAAATTGTAATCAATATTAATGAATAAACCTGCCTTTCAAAAATAATTAAATAATAAACAGACCCCTAAAAAAACCCATCAATAAATAATAATAATATTATGGGACACCACTGTTATCGAGCACTACATGAAATGTAATTTGTTATTAATTGATTATGATCAATAAATTGAGTTCTATCGTACTTAAAATGTAATTATAATCAAGTCTGAAATAGATTAACATATTATATAGCATTGAGCACCATATAGTGGTTTCTAGCATTCATCTAAAAATAAAGAGTGATCATTTACATAACTATACATTATTCCACAAATCGTATATTATTAGAAAATGGTAAGAGCCGTAGAAATAAAGAGTGATCACTTATATAGCTATATACATTATTCCACAAATCATATATTATTAGAAAATGATAAGAGCCATAGCCTATAATGAGTTATAGGGTTCGAATATCTAACAAATCAAAGAAATCGTAGGTGAACCATAGCCATTAGTTTATTTCGTCGGCAACTAAAGACAAAAATTAGCAAGAACAATTGCCGATAAAATTATATAGGATACCATCTTACCCAACACCATATGAAATATAATTCTGTTATTAATCGAATAAATTATATGATAAAATTATATGAGATATCATTGTTACTCAACGCTACATGAAATGTAATTCTGTTATTAATTAATTATGATTAATAAATTAAGTTCTATCACACTTAAAATGTAATTATAATTACCACAATATATAGTATTGAGCAACGTATAGCAGCATTTAGCATTCCTAAAGAGTGATCAGTTATATAACTACACAGTGTTCATTTCGTCCGCAACTAAAGACAAAAATAAGCAAGAGCAATTGCCGATAAAATCATATTCAAGAAAGAGTAAACTAATAAATTAAGAATTTTACAGTCCAATAACATATTATTAACAACCATATATGACCACACCCCGCAAAAGGGTCATCAAATAAGTACACAAAATACTACCTAGCTATCAGTATAAAATTCAATCATGGGATGGAAATAAAACTTGCAATTGGTTTTCTTAAATCCAGTACTCTTACTAGTTGGGAAATCCCTTAAAAATTGTAAGGACAAACCGGTCTTTTGACCTAATTTTTTTTAATTATTGGATGAATTTGGACGGATTTGGGTCTAGGTTCATTCGGACAAAAATGTAAGAAAAGTTTGAAAATTGGGGTCAAAATATAATTATTCAAGGGTGTTTTTGAGAAGATTCTCAGAAAACTGGGTCCAAGAGCAAATAAGCAAAATAGTGTCCAATTAACCAGAAGCTGACACGTGGCGCTACAGTTAAGAAAATTGCCCATAATTCTCTGCATTTTCTCTTTCTTTTTCGATTTAGTCCCTAGAGCAAAACTCAAAACCCGAAATCCGACGAAGCTCTGTTGAGCTATCTCTGGTTGTCGTTGCCCTGCGCCACTGATCGATATCGATGCTCCACTGGCGAACGAAGCTTCCGCCGCTAGAATAAGTCTCACCGGAGCTGCCGATCACCGGAAAAACGCAAAAATGTCGTGGCTGGTTTTGCTCGCCGGAGCTGATTTCGGCCACCGTTCACCGCAAAATTGGTCATCGTGGACTCGTCTCCTCATGGACAAGCTGGTGGTAGGTACCTCCTGTCTCAGTTTTTCCCGTTTGATTTTAATTTCGTTGGACAGTTTTGCGTGTAATTGGTTTTGAAATTAACTTTTCGATCAGACTGTTAGATTTTAAAACTAATATCATTTTTGGAATCTATGTTGAAAATGGTGAAAAATGATATATATATATATATATATATACATATATATATATATTAACTATGTTCTGAAATGGGCCTGAAAAACGAAACTGGACGACTCAGATTTGACTCGATTTGAGTGCCACGGGGGGACCGTATCCAAATTTGACAAATTATATATCTAACCTAGGGTTTCTAGGTGCTCTGAATTCAGTGGTAAAGTTCGTTTCATGATTTAAAGCTACACCCAAACGATGCCAAGCTTTCTCCATAGTCTTATAACGCTTGTTGGACACTCGATTGAGGTATGGATTCAATTACTTGATTTAAAAATTAATTTAATTTATGAATTTTACATATTTTCAATTAATATAGAATTTTGTAAAATAATCTATAAAAATTGTGTTTATGTCCATTTTTGACCTGAATTGGGGATATAAACTACCTGAGAGATACGTTACACTAGTTGGCGTGTCATATATACTGTTTTGGATTTTCTGCAGGAAATTGGATTTTTGGGTTTTGATAGAAAATAGCTGTTGTAATGTCGAAATTTTTAGAAAATTCAAAATAGTTTGAGAACTCAATTTTGCGGATTGGAAATGATTTGATTAAAGAATACTGCATGATTATTTTGAGATTTTTGTGGAAATGTGGTATATCCTTATCCTATCATTCATATAACAATTGTATACATTTACACACTTACGATGTCCTACATTAGGTGATCGGACTTACAATGTCCCACATCGAGTGATCGGACTTACGATGCCCCACATCGAGTGATCGGACTTACGGTACCTCTTTAGATGGCTTAGATTTACAGGTGATCTATTAGGATACTTCGGACATCATAGTTGCATACATAGTTATATGTTGACTTGAATATATATGTAGTGGTTTTGATGGATGTTACAATGGTTTAGAATATTTAAACCGTTGGACTATGATTTTTACTTGAGTTTTGTAAACTGTTTTAAATAGAATACTAACCATGCAAGACCTTCAACATGAGTATACTTCATATATATATATAAGAACTTGTAATCGATTCTCTACTGGGCATTAGCTCACCCCCTTTCTTCCACTCAGGTAGCACTCAGTGTGATTTAGACCAAAAGAACTAGATCAAGGCATTTGCAGAATAACTAGTTTATTTATATTTTGGTAAATTCCTACGAGACTTGTAAAATTTTTAAATTTGAGTAGAAATTTAGATTTCATTAAACTTTTAAAATTAAAATATGAAATCTAGACATAGTTTGTATTACTTATGTCTGTGTTTGAGTATGAGATGATTTGTGATGTATGACTATTAAACAATTGTTTTAATTACGGTCTATGTTCAATGAGTGATACATAACTGTGGGATTTTATTTTTAATTAAATATTTTATTGAGGCTAGTTTTGAAAGGTTAGAGACCGTGATGCAAAATTTTGAATTAATTGAGTCTTTTTTTTTCAAATATATTTTTTAGTATTTCTAATTTATGAAATACCCATTCTACCACTGACCTCGGCCTCGGGTCGTGACACTAGTAGTAGGACTATCTATTTATAAAGAAACCTTCAGATGACACTTGACGTAGCCCTTGAGATCTTGACGGAAATACCCCACTGCCGGAGTCACGATAGGCCTAGGGGACCAATTGCCCCCTGACTTTATTGAAAAAAAAAGGGAATAGTATGTAATTTAAAAAAGAAAACTAGTCTTTTACCATCTTTTGTTGTAAAATTCGATGTTTGTCCCCCTAAAATTTTGGGTTAGGTAATTCTCTATTAGTGAAACATATCTTGTGAAGCCCATTTTATTATTATCTAAAGTGAAGCTTAATTTTTATTAGTTTTTAGGATTAAGTAGGCAATTATCACTTTTTTTTTCAAAGATTTAACTAAATTTACCATCATCATTAGATTCTACCACTTTTGGGAAGGAATTAGTCAAGAATCTTTCAAAAATTCATCAAGAATGCGTCCAGAATCCATTAAAAATCCGTTTAGATCACCATCGACATCAAAAATCCATCAAAAATATATCAAGAATTCGTCAAGAACTCATCAAGATTACTACTGATATCAAGAATCCATCAAGATCGTCAAGAATTCATCAAAAATTATCAAGAATTTGTTAAGATTGCCACCAACATTAAGAGTCGTTAAAGAATTCGTCAAGATCGTCAAGAATTTATAAGAATTTATTTTTAAAAAATAGTATAATGGTAGATTTAATTAATAAGAGAAAAAAGTAGCATATAGCTAATATATTCTAGTTTTTATCGTTTGTGAAGCCCATTTTCTATTCCTTTTAAAGTGTGTAGCCTGCCAACTCATAAAAAATCAGTTAAAAACTATAAAAATTTAAACTAAATATATACAAAAAATACATCTATAGTCTAAATTATGCCCCCTTAGGATTGAAAACTTGGCTCCACCATTGAATACCTCTTCACTCTTTTGTCTTCTAAACTTGTCCAGCTCATGCAAATCAAACAACACCATTCGCTGCCCTTAGAATAATCGATTGTATAGGACTTAGGCAGCAAGTAAAATTCCATGGGCGTATCCCGGGATCAAGTAACTTTCCATCGTAATAGGCATTATGTTGGAGGGCCATAAAGTGGATGCCGATCCTTTTGTTCAGGTTCTCAATAGTAATGTTGAGGTAAAGGTTGAATTGAAGGGTTTTATTGGCAAGGAAATAGTCGAAATTGATGACCCCAATGTTGGTGACATGATACTCTTAGTACCGAACACCACACGAGGAGTAATTTTGTGATCACTCATATAAGTATACATTGTTCCACAAATTATATGTTTTTACAAAATGAAAAGAACCGTACCCTATAATGAGATATTGGGCTCAAATATCTAACAAATCAACGAAATTGTAGGTGAACCTTACCCATTAGTTCGTTTCATCCGCAACTAATAAAGACAAAAATTGGAAAGAGCTGCAATTACCAACAGAATTATATTCAAGAAACAGAAAGAGTGTCAGGAAATAAACTTATTTATAACTCATTGGGCCATAGATAATAATTTAGTCATTTGGACTTGTGTTGTGAGTTGGATATGTGTCTGTACGTATATCTAGTAGCCCATAGTTTAATATCTTAGTTTCTAGAGTATTCTTATATTTGCTAGATTATATAATTAATTATGTAGTTAGTAGTTAAATGGAGCATTCTTACACAATCTAAAATCATCCTTAGAGTAGTATAAATAGAGTGTTCCTTCCCCTATTTGTATCAAGCTAAAGATAAACAATTCAAGTAGTAATACAAGTTCTTCTCTTTCACCAAAACTTCTCTAATTTCTCTCTTAAACTTTTTAGCCTTTTTCGCCTTAAAATCTCTTATTTCCAACAAAGTGGTATCAGAGCAAGGTTGTGAGTTCTCTTAAAATTCTAAATATGCTCTATGGTTGCAGCATTGACTAATTTTCTAAATCAAAAAAGAATTCTTGAGATTGAGAATATTAGTCATTTGTTCGAAACATACCACTATTATAAATCAAATCGAAAAGCTCGATGAGACAAACATACTACCATAAAAATCAGCTCAATCGGAGTCCAAATGAATTTGATCAAGTCGTCAGAAATTCGCTACCACAGACTGAGCTAACTCACTGAGTTGAGCCAAGTCGGAGCTGTTTGACCACACTATTGACTAGTGTTGACCATTGACTTTGACCAAGTCGATATACTAGTCAATCTAAAGGTTTTTTAATATTCGAGATCTATTCATGTGGTCAAAATTTCCAAAAACTCCCTCTGTTAAGAGTTATGGCTACGAATAATTTAGCATCTCTTCAATTTTACCACTCTATAGAAACAACTTTAATAATTGTACTATCAAAATGAAGGTCCTCATTGTAGCACATGATGTCTAGGATATAATAGAGAAAGGCTACGAAGAACCAAGAGATGAGGCGATACTATCCGCAACACAGAGAGATAGTTTAAAAGACTCAGGAAAGAGAGACAAAAAGGCTCTCTTCATCATCTACCAAGCCTTAGATGACGATGGGTTTGAAAAAATCTCAAGTATAATCTTCACCAAAAAAGCATTGGAAAAACTTCAAATTTCATATAAGGGAGAAGAAAAAGTTAAAAAAGTACGCCTTTAAACTCTAAGAGGAGAGTTTGATTTGTTGCATATGACAAAAATTGAGTCAATTTCTAACTATTTTTCTAGAGTTCTAACCATTTCCAATCAAATGAAAAGAAATAATGAGATACTAGAAAATGTTACGATCATGGAAAAGATTCTTTGATCGTTAGATCCAAAATTCGAGAATATTATTACTGTCATTGAAGAAACTAAAGATTTAGAAGCCATGACGATAGAACAACTCTTGGGTTCCTTACAAACCCACGAAGAAAAGAAAAAAAATACGCAAAATTTCAATGAGTAACTCCTCAATGCGCAACTCCAAGAGAAAAAAAAAAAGATTTCGGCAATGAAAGAGGACGTGGAAGAGGTCACGGACGTGAAAAAGGAGGAAGAGGATGCTTCAACAGCAATTATAAAAATGAAGATAGAAGAGAAAATTCGACAAAAGGTCATGGAAGAGATAACCCACGGCATTAGCATAATAAGTCCCAAATCAAGTGTCATAATTGTCAGATATATGGTCATTATGCTTCCGAATACAGAGCTCTAAAGAAGGTGCAAGAGAAAGCCAATTATGTTGAAGATAAAAAACAAGAGGAAGATATGTTATTGTTAGCATGCAAGGAGACCAATGGGTGCCAATCAAATATATGGTACATTAACAGCAGAGCAAGAAATTATATGTGTGAAATAAGAGATATGTTCGTAGGGCTTGATGAGTCAGTGACTGAGAATGTTTCATTTGGAGATGACTCCAAGACAGCAGTAAAGAGTAAAGATAAAATTATTATATGATTGAGAAATGGAGAGCATCAGTTTATTCCAAACATTTACTACGTGTCTAACTTAAAGAGTAATATCTTGAGTCTTGGCCAATTCTTAGAGAAAAGCTATGATATTCACATGAGAGAAAATAGTCTTTCTTTAAAAGACAATAGAAACAAGTTAATCACTAAAGTGCCAATGACAAGAAACAGAAAATTCTTATTAGAAAATAAGGAGATGATTTAAGATCTACCCTTCATCAGTCAACCAGACTAATTATATGAAGGATACTTATTGGGAAAGTAACTCAAAAGAAGTTTTCCAAGAGAATCAAGTTCCCGAGCCCATAAACCACTTGAGTTCATATATACCGACGTGTGTGGTCCAATAAGACCAGGTTCTCTTGGTAAGAGTCACTATTTTCTCCTCTTTATTGATGATTTTTCAAGAAAAGCTAGGTGCATTTCTTAAAGGAGAAATCAAAAGTGTTCAAAAAATTTAAAAAGTTCAAGGCACTTGTTTAAAAAGAAAGTGGTCGAAGTATCGAGGCAATGAGATCTGATAGAGGAGAAGAATTTGTCAAGCGGTGGAACACGGTTTGGCTCCGTGTACAAGCCGTGTTTAATACACAGTGAAGAGAAAAAAAAAATAGCCAATTAATATACCGTGTACAAAACGTGTGAAGAGTTGGAAAGGGTTGGTTATCTCAAACCTATAAATAGGGACCCTATTCCTCATTTGTTTTTCATCCCCAGAGAA
>JXTB01000052.1:304824-324845 GCA_002914805.1 Parasponia andersonii
GACGACGTGGTCATGATCGATCTGCATCATACCATAGCGACCACAACAGGTCTCGTCGCACCATGCCACTGGATTCCTCTCATAGGTCGCAGAAATCTCTACCAGACCAGCCCGCTGTGAAACAGGATAACGAATAAGGATCGCTTATACCACCAGCAAGGAATGATGCTTTCCCTCTGAACGTCGACGTTCACGATTTAAGGATCGCATTAGATGCACTTGCTGGATGGGACGATGAGCTCGCTGATGGGTATCGCCAGTCGCCATTCAGCGAGGAGGTTCGAGCTGCAGCCCTTCCCACCGGATTCAGACTTCCCACCATCAATACTTTTGATGGAAAGACTGATCCACAGGACCATATGGATCACTTCAGCGACTTGATGGAACTTCATCGGGTTAGTGATCATGCGCGCTGCAGATGTTTCGCTGTAACACTCTCAGGAGCGGCAAAGAAGTGGTTCCGAGAACTCAAACCCGGTTCGATTTCGTCCTGGCAACAACTACAAATGGCCTTCTTGAGACAATTTCAGGCCGCAAAGAATTTCACTGTTCCGCTTGTTAGTTTGTCCGTAATCCGACAAGGTCCAGAGGAGACTCTACAGTCTTACCTCAATCGATTCACCACAGAGTTAGCGAAGGTCAACAACCCCCCTGAAGGAGGAGTTCTTACTCTTATGATGGCTGGGGTGCGACCAGAAACAAAACTCTGGGAGGAATTACTTGAACGAGAATGTAGGACTCTTGAAGACTTCTACCGAAGAGTCGGTCGACATCTAAGGTTAGAATCTTCACGCGAGAATCTTCAAAAGACCAAAAAAAAGAGGAAAGACAGATGCGGCAAAGGTTGCAGTCATCACCGACAACAGCGGCAATAAGAAAGGCAAGAGGAATAATGAACAGGCCAACGAGAATCAGCCCAGGCCTAAAAGGCAGGAGACTTCAAAGGCTCCCATGAGGTTCAACAATCACACCGAGTTAAATGCTCCCATAGATCATATCTATGCGGTCACAAACCAAAAGGAGCGATACCGTCAACCGGGACCGATGAAGCGAGACAGGGCAAAACGCGACCCCAACAAGTTCTGCCGATATCACAATGATATTGGGCATGATACTAATGACTGCTTTGCCCTGAATGATGAAATCGAAAGGCTGATCAGAGAGGGACGATTGTGGCAGAATACCAGGCAGAGCGATGAAAGGTGAGAAGAAGACCAACAGTGACCTCCAGAAATTCAGCGTGAGGTGCGAACTATTTTTGGAGGGCCGCATGTTGGAGGAGATTCTAAGCGAGCACAGGATAAATACGCACGAGAAGCTCGACAGCAGCCGTTGACCAACGTCATGCACCTTGATCAGCGACCACGCAAGCTTCAGCGAGTACCGGAAATGGATATTACCTTCACAGAGCAAGATGCAAAGGAAGTCCATTATCCGCGTAACGACGCGCTGGTCGTAAAAATTAACTGTGGAAGCACGCAGTTATGGCGAGTATTGGTCGACAACGGAAGTGCTGTAGATATCCTATACTTCGATGCCTTCAAGAAGATGGGATTAAATGAGAGCGACCTGAAGCCTGCCGCCGCTCCTCTCTACGGTTTTACCAGAGATAGCCTGATGCCTATGGGCATGATTGAACTGATGGTCAGCGTTGGGACCTTCCCGAGGGTTTCATCAATAATGACCCAGTTTTTGGTAGTAGATTGCCCATCTGCCTTTAACGCTGTCCTAGGAAGACCAACATTAAGGGAACTTCGAGCTGTCACCTCGATCTATCATCTAACGATGAAGTTCCCAACCCAACATGGTGTAGGCAAGGTGAGAGGAAACCAGTATGATGCGAGAACTTGCTACAACAACTCACTGAAACTCGCAGAAAAAGATGCAACGTCCCGCACAATGATGATCCATCTGCCAGAAGAAGCGATCGTAGCGTCAGTCATGGCAGCGGATCGAAGCGTCAGTCGTGGCAGCGGATGAAGCGTCAATCGCGGTCGCAGATGAAGAGTCAATCGTGGCCACAGATGAAGCATCAGTCATGGCAGCGGATGAAGCGTCAATCGCGGTCGCAAATGAAGCGTCAATCGTGGCCACAGATGAAGCGTCAGTCGTGGTAGCGGATGAAGTGTCAGTCGGATCATCAGATAAAGCGTCAGTCGAATCGTCAGATAAAACGTCAATCGAAATGACCAGTGAAGACTTCGATCCTCGAGAAATTGACGAAGTCAGAACTGGACCCGTTGAAGACCTGGATGATATATCATTCGATCTGTCTTTCAGGACAGGATTGGAACGGTGATTCAGGAACCTGCGCGAGCTTCATTGGTCACTTTTCCGAAATCTAATCTCCGGGATTAATCCGAATGTCTTGTCACTGGAGCTCGATCTCTTAGACGAAAGGCGCGAGCAGTCTCAGCTTCAGATCGCATCATATCAACAGTTCACTGCTCGATGTTATAATCCTAGTCGAACGAAGATTTATTGGCAATTGTCCTTCAACAAGACCTCATTCTTCGGAACTTTTGAGAATGTTATTGCCATCATTCGACCTGGGATATATCAGTTAGCTCCAACTGGTGGACAAAAGATTGAGCATGCCTGGAGTGTAAGATAGCTTCGTCACTTTCATCAGCTAACTTTCATGAATATCTTCATGTTTTCGTCATTCGTTGATCGTCATTCGTTGTTCGTTATTCGTTGATCGTCATTCGTTGTTCGTCATTCGTTGATCGTCATTCATTGTTCGTCATTCGTTGATCGTCATTCGTCTTCGGCTATTACTTCGGCTATTCTTTATTTATAGTTTTATGGCAGTTTTCGGACACCATAAAACTCGGGGGGCAGTGGGATCAGATCAGAGTTATCTCCTACTTGTTCCCTAAGGGACTATGCAAACGTCCATTTAGAGGAGACAGGGTTTTAGATCGTCGAAGTATCTAAGTCTCAGATCACTTCATCGACGTATCTAAATCTCCTTAAAATCTTAGGATTTTATCCTCGCTTCATGCCTCAGCATGTCGTATTACGCAATTTCCCTCCTCGAACAGAAAAGTAACTAAGCATAACGTTCGTTGTTCGAAGTGATATATTGCTATGATTTATTTTGACATGGAACTTTTGAAATACAGTTAGAGTTTGCATCACTCGTATTAACTATTTTCATAAGCGACCTAACCCATCCTAACGCTTAAAATTCGTTTTAAGTTAGTCGGATTTAAATCGCTAAAAGCGTACTGATCGATCACTTGTGGTCGACTACTTGGTTAAAATTATTATCGTCTCTTATCGCTATTTTGCAGGAGCATATGGGAAAATAAGTACAGGAGCATATAAGGAAGGAAAAATTTTATTAAACAGAAGGTCATTTATACACAGAGGGGACGAAGCCCACATTGTCTAAAAAAAAAACAAAAAACAAAAAACTTCACGAGGAAGGGCCCGCACCGTCGTCACTGTCGTCACCAGCCTTGTCTGTGTCCTCCTTCCAGCTCTGCACAAGCTCGACCACATCCTCGCCAAGGATGGAGAAGTCGAAGTCCGGATGCTCACAGAATATGTTGAAGATGATGGTCGACGAGGCGATGTCACTAGCCTTATCTTCGAGTTCTTTGACCTCGGTCGCTTTGAACTCTTCAATGGCTTTGTGAATCGCCTCGGTGGTCGCTTCTTTTATACGGTCCGGATACTCAGAAGTGACCCTTTCGAGCTCTCTGACTTTCTCCTTGAGGTTTTCCTTGGCGAGTTTCTCCTTGTTCAGGTCCTCGAGCATCTGCTGCTTCTCTAAGAGGAAGTTCGCTTTCTCCTCCTCCCAAGCCTTCTCCGAGTTCTCGAATGCTTGAGTTATTTCGTCGAGCTTCTCAGCTTTCTCTAAGCTTTCGAGAACTGGATCGTGCATCAAGATAGCAGCAGCCGCAGTCTAAAAAAAAAAGAAAAGGGTTAAGTGATGAAAATCTTCAAGCCAACAAAAGTGAGGATTAAGAAGCTTACATTGGCCAGCATCCTCATCGCGGATCTGAAAGTGACCTTGGCGGAACGTCTCTTCATTTGCTCCCAACCTTCTTCAGACGTGAAACGGTCGATGAAGGCTGCGCTCATGCCAGCCTTCTCTGGTAGTTGGTTAAGGAGTGCAAACAGTTCGTCGCCTTTATCCGCCAGGTTCGGTTCCGAAGAGGTAGCAGCCTCAGTAGGAGGTACTAAGGTGCTCGCTGGCTGAGGTGGTTGAGGAGGCGAGCTCGCAGGGACATCCTCGAAGACGACTTTTCTCTTTTTCGAGCAGTCAACCTTCTCATTCCCTTTTGATGGTGGCGTACTCTCGGGTGTTTTGGTTTTTGCCATTGACCCGAGAGTTGATGGAGGAGCTCGCAGACCGCTTCCAATAACCATCTCTGTACAACAGAATGTGTTAATAAGCGAGGAAACAAAATATAAATGTAGTAAGAATGAGCGTGCAATTACCTTCTTCCTGTGGAGCTGGTTGAGAAGCTGATGGGGACACGGTCTCTGGAGAAGAGGGCTCTGAGCGAGGTGGTGTGGTCGGTGCCTTTCTTTTTCTTATTCTGGAGGACGAGGCACCCAAGTTAGACTTCTTCTTGGGCTTCTTCTTCGAGCTCGCCGGTCTGGAGGAGAGGACCAGGGGGTCTGGGAATGCGGCACCCTTTGGAATCAGACTGCAAGCGACCAGGTTCTTCGATGTACCTAAAACCTTCCAGTTAAATTCTTCAACTAGAAGCTCATTGATTACATATACTCTTGCGAGCTGGTCACTGGAGAGTCCTGGTCGATCCCTATTATCTGCGATGACATTGGAAATGCGATCAGTACAAAGAATAGATAAACAAATAAGACAGTAAGTTAGAAAGACTACCTACCGGGGTTTTGGAAGAAGCCATTGGCTGCATAGTCAAAATAGAAAAATGGATTTTTCCATTTTCCCATGTTGTTGCAAACCCCGTAGATCGTTTTTATAGCTTGATTCGACCACTTGCTCGCATAGAAGAAGCCGAAGTCTGACGGATTTGACTTCACTTGGTAGAACCAAGCGAATTCCTCGGGAGAAGGGGTTTCTAAACCTAGTTTATGATACAAAATGTACAAGCCTACCATATACCTATAAGTGTTAGGGGTCAACTGAAAAGGGACGACCCCATAGTAATCTATTATTGATTTTATGTACGGGTGAAGGGGAAGATGCACACCGCACTTGAGGACCGCCTCAGAAAATGAAGCGAGCTTACGAGGAGGTGTGTGTGGACGGTTGAACTCCATCGGAAGATGCAGGGGGATGGCGATCTTGTAGTTGCTCGCGATTTTCCTGAGTTTGTTCGCCGTATAGCTCGTTCGGACATTTGTGCATGACCAGTTCCCCTCTATATATTGGTAGCCTGAAGAAAATGCCGGAGCATCCCTAATGTGTCTGGGCCATTGATCCTGGGGAAGATCGCCTATTCGAGGACTACTTTGTCTTGCCCCAGTAATTTCTATCTCGGGTTCAGGCTCGAGATAATCCTCAAGGTTAATGGAACTAACACTTGAGCCGGATTCCCCAGAAAAGGCATTTCCTTCCCTAAATAGTTCTTCACTACTAGACATCTGAAAAGAAATAGGCAGGGATTCAGACTACTATGCTAACATTCTAGGTATTTATCCTAAAGTTGCATGATCTACGAGTTCGTCAGAAAGTGTTCGAGCAGTTCGTCAGAAAGTGTTCGAGCAGTTCATCAGAAGTATTCGAGCAGTTCATCAGAAGTGTTTGAGCAGTTCATCAGTAAATGAACCGTCAGTTCAGAAAGAATATATTAGGGTATCAGACCCTAGAAATTCTTCTCATAAGATCATTTCTAAGTGATATTGTAATTCTACTCTACGGACTGAAGAAAAAAGAGAGTATAAAAGGAACAAATTTCTTATTTCACTTCGGTGAAATGAGTTTATTCCCAGATTGAAGTTGTTTTCAATAATGAAAGAAATAAGAGAAGAAACTGACCTTTCTTCAAGAGATAGAGTTGAGTCGATTCGAAACTGTGATGGAGAAGCAGTAGCGATTGGAGCGACCTGGGAGGAAGAACGGCGTTAGGGTTCTTGAGATTTCTGAAGTTTTCTGAGTAAAATGAAACAGAGACGGATGGTTTCTGATATTTATAACCTAACCACCGTTAGATCGCAGCCATAGATTAGAGGATTTGAATTTTAAATCTGAAGGCTAAGGATTGCGCGGGATTTGAATCTATCCGAAAAGTCAGGATTATTTAAAATTTGAAAAGATTTGGAAAGATTTGGTTTTAAAAGTGACGGTTGGTGTCAATCAGGCTTCCTCGAATCTCGTTCCTAGCTACACGTGTTCCGTTCTGACAGAAAAGAGGATACGCGTGATCTTGAAAGAGGAGATTTGGAATCTGATGGATCTTCGATTACTCAAATCACAGGTTTTGTTATGACATCATAAGGTCGCACGAAGCTCCATTTCGTCCTAAAAAACTAATGGAGCTGGGGGGAAATTGTTGTGCGGTCTAAAATCCTAAGGTCGCATAAGGATTATATGCGACCTCTTCCATGATGGTTATATGCGACCTCCTCCGTGATGGTTATATGCGACCTCCTCCGTGATGGTTATATGCGACCGCTTCCACAGGTTTTGTGCGACCTTCTCCGTGTAGTTTGCCTTAACAAACAGGAAACCTATAAGGAGAAGGAAACACGTAAATGCCATAAAGGAAACCTACAAGAAGAGGGAGACAAGTAAACGCTATGGAAGAAACCTACAAGGAAAAGGAAACTGAAGATTCCTATTTATGATTAACTAGTTATCTGTTTTGAATAGTTATCCAATTATTTTTGTATGTTACCCAATTGTATAGTTACCCGTTTATACAATTAGGATCCTAGAGACATAAGGAACCTAGGGGCATAAGGTTACCTTTATCTATATAAAGGGGGCTCTATGTTCCGAAGAAATACATCAAGTTCTGGGCAGATACAAGTCACAGAGAATAGAAGTCAGAGCAAATTCAAGCTTAGAGTATTCCAAACTTTGGGTAGTTTAAGTCTTTAGCATTCTTCAATAGCTTTCAGTCTTTCCGATTCCCAAACGTGATTGTAACCTTGAGTGTTCGTTATTATTCATAAAATAGTGAGAAAACAGTGGACGTAGGCTCATCTTTTTTGGGACTGAACCACTATAAATCCCTCTCTCCTTATTTGTTTTGATTACTACTTCAATTCACACAAGCCACATCTCTTGATTATTTATAAATTTATTGTTGATAAAACCTCCATCAACAGTTCCTATTTCTAACAAAGAGTACATTAATAAAGAAATTACAGTCCAATACGTTTATTATTACAAGCATATATGATCACGTTCCTGAGAAAGGTCATCAAATGAATACACAACTATACACTATATCTATCTAGTCAATCCGTCTAAAATTCAACTATGGAGTGAAAATAAAACATACAGTTGGTATTCTTAAAACCATTACTTGCAGTAGTAGTACTACAATTTATTAAAGGAACGTTCATATTTGCTCCCAGGATCGAGCTCAAGTGATCAGCTCACTTTTCTTTATTTTTTTCGAACTGGCCATCTGAGTGGTAAAAATTGATTTGAGTCCTAGCATACCCCTTATCTTTAAAAATAAAAATAAAAATAAAAATAAAAATAAAAAGGAAACTTCAGATGACATCGACCGTATCCCTGAAATCCCCAATGTGCTTCTTATCCTCTTTGAAAGCACATCTTGAACATGAAGTCCGGCGGGAATACCTGTTCACAGTTTCTCTCTCCTATTTTCTATCTCTATCTCTTGCATTCATTAGTCAGGAAGATCAAGTAGTTAATCACTTGCAATTGATTTAATTTTTAACTCAGATGAGGTTTAAACATAGAGAGTTTCATGTACAATAGTATCTATTTCGGCTCGAAAGTACTAGTTTAAGAAATCAAGAGCAAGCCATTCATTTGGGAGGAGTTACTAATTGCATTCACTGAATTGTCTTCACCTCTTGCCACGAAAGATTTATGTGAATCAATTACTAAAAAATTTACACAGTTTCTGTCTTGGGATGACAATTGTACCCATTCACTCGTTTACCCATAAGTACTCTACCCAATTAGGGGTAGGAATGGATTAAAATATTCGAATATTTGTCAATAATGTCTCAATATTATCCATATCATTTTCAACTTAAAAGTAAATCATCTTCAATTTAAAAGTAAAAGGGACGGTGAGTAATGTTTATAATCTTCTCAAATCATATTTTTTTTCCGAGTATACATAAAATATCAATAATATCATAGTTATATCGATATTGTAATATTAATAAAAAAATTGAGTTAATATTTAGATATTTACGAATATTATCTATAACAGTATTAGTTATTTGAACTGTAGATAAAAATGTTAAATATTTGATTGCATATCAATCAAAAGTTTTCAACAAGTTAACAAATTACCCAACTTATGATATTTGGCACATAAACAATCATCAGAACTACTCAAGTAAAGTAACTTAATAAAGATATTCTATAATTTTTAACCTTCTAGAAACTTCTTTTGGTATGAATGAAATTGAAATGTTATATATTAATATTCGTGATTTTTAATTATTTTTATTATAATTTGTAACTAGTTATAATTTATATATTAATATAAAGTGTATTAAAATTATTCTATGAAGAGAAAGTCAACCATTTTCTCTATTGTATATGTATATTTTATTGTCGTGTATTTATAAACACTTTTTTTTTCAATAAAAACAAGCATAAATCATTTATTATCAATTATATTTTAGCATTTTCTAAGTTTCAATTGAAAATTTCATGCTTTAAAGCAAGTATCAGTAATTTTCGCAAAATCTTCGATATTGATTTTTTCATTACTAAGTAAGACTTGATCAGTTGATCTACCATAAAATATGGGTACAAATTCTTAACACCTGACGCAGGTATAGATAAAAGAAAGATATAGGATACCCGCGATCCTTATTATAGATCTAACCCTACCAACCTACCTAACTAATATGTATTCTAAAAAAATAGGAGTACATAATTATGTGTATAGATCAATAATATATCAAAAATGTGTCAAATAACAGAAGAAAAAAGTATACATTGTGCTTATTTTGCATTACGATTATCACATAAATAATTAATTTTGCTTCTAATCTATTGGATTTAAATCTCTTTTATACGGTACGCTATAGTTAAAAGTTGACACTTATCTTCAAATTTTTAATGGACAAATGGCTTACGGGTACAGGGTACCCATGACTGATAATAAACATATCCTACTCGTTTCGTTTAAAAGGACTAAATGGATAGATACAGGTACTAACTTTTTTTAGCTGGTGGAATTAATTATGGAATCGGCATACCCAATCTGTCCCTACTCAGTTGCCATCCCTAAGCTTCACCCCTACACTCTTGCATCATATAAAATAAAAAATAAAAAATAATATTGAGGTAATAAGTGACTGCAGTACTCAAAAGAAATTCTTAATTAATTACTTTAAAAATATATAAAAAATACATTTATTATATGTCCCCAACAAATGAATAAGAGCATAATCTCTAAAAAAGAGCGTTATATAGAATTAACTACTAGCTAGAAGTTCTTTAAAAGTAAAATTAAAAACATAACCTAATATACCATAATCAACGTGGACAACAACAACTCTAGTCATTATAAATTACGAGAAGGGGATTGAAATCGACGTCGCACTTGGTAGTTGTAAATCCGGCGGCACTACTACCACTGAGAGGAACCTTCAAACCGCATTTAACCTTAACCTTAAAATCGCCGATGTTCATCGTACCCAACTTGATACTAGTAAAGAAACGAATCTTCACATCAACAGGGTAAATCCCAGAATTACCCTTCCGCTCATTAAACTCCACGACCTCGTCAGAGTCCAACGACAACCTTCGCTGCCCCGAAAACCACGCGTCGACAACCGTCGTGGTTTTCCGCGGTTGGTAGAACGACATTAAATTCGCCGAATCGAACCTCTCTCCGTCGTAGTAAGCGCCGGCCTCGACGACGTCGTAGTGGAACCCGATCCTCCTGTTAGGGTTACGGACGGTGACGTAAAGGCGGAGGTTGTACTGGAGGGTGGTGTTGTCATTGGAGAGACTGAACTGAGTGAACGAGGCGTCCGTGACGTAGAACTTCATCTTCCGGGGGTTGACGGCGATCCAGAAGAATAGTATGGTGAGGCCGAGGAGGACGACGATGGCGGCGACGACCTTCAAAATGAGGCCTAATCGGCTTGTCGGCTCCGGTGGTGGGCTTGAATCGGGGCCATTCTCGGGGGCCTGTTTCTCTACGTCTGCATCTCCCATGGTTGGAATAATATGGTGCGAGAGAAAGAATCAAAGAAAACTAGTTGAGAAAGTTGTGAAGAGTATATGAAGAGTGATTGAGAGCTGTGGTTGATGAGATGAAGACATAGGTTGGCAACGGGGCTTTATAGGGTCGGAAGTTGGGCACGGCGGCTGGCTCCGCGTCAACAATCGGATAATGGTTTGTGAACTGAGTTAGTTAGTTACTCTGGTGGTCTGGTACCTTACAATGTCGTTAGGTCGTACGTTGACTGGACTTGTTAGCTAGTTTAATTTGCCTTTTTTTCTTTTTAAAATTGTGACTAAAAAATAAAGTAGGAGATTGAAACGATCATTTATCCCAATTAGATTAGAACACTGCTCAAGTGTCAAGTTTTAGTTGTCGAGGGAAACATGGATTCTAAAGGGGAAAACTCATCTAGCTAGTAGGAGACTAGCTCATGAATATGTGGCTCAAACTGAACACAACAATGCTAGGGATATAAAAAATTTACAACATTAATCTTAATATAGCATATTTTTATCTGCTTAAATATGACCACTTTATTTAAAATTACGTGGTTGAAAATGATGTTTGTCATTTTTTTTATTGTGTAATTTTTAGTACTTATTATTCTTTCTTTCTTTTTTTTAAGAATTTACGGGCTTTGTAAAATAAATTCTTCAAAATTTCGTACTTGTTTGAAACTTAGAAGTCCTCTAGTACTATTTGTTTCTTTGACTATGCAAAGAAATTCAAAAACATCAGTCAAATGTTGCTTATCTATGGTGCATAGAAGACGTGGCAAATTTGTTTATGAAGGTCAAATTAAGTTAGAACCAAATATTATTTGACAAATATAATTAAAATTTTAAAGGTTTTTAAAATACTACTAATAGATTCAATTTGTTCAAAAACTCGCAATATATACGTACATTAAAATTATTTAATTTGGCATGTTAATTTATACGTATCTATTGACAGTTGGGGAAATTTGCACTTTCATAAATTAGGTTCAGTAGCAGTACCGTACCGTGTATAATTATATTATAACAAGCAAAGGTTGTGTTTTTTATTCCAAATTAGGCCTCGACTTCCTCGCGCTCTTTGAGCAATATAGTTGAATAATGCTTACACTTCTTCTCAATTTGTCAGCCCCTCAACTTAACAGGTCAGTTCTCGTCAAAAGTTCAATGCCAGTGATTCATTGATGCATTAAAACCCCCCACCTACTCAACATGCTTAACATAGTTTTCTAAAAGCCTAGTATAAACATCAAGGAAAACACGAAAACGCTAACTAACCCTTTTTCCTTTTGAAGTACCAAGCAACATATTTTAATAAAAATAATACCAAAATACAATCTTATGAAAATAATTATTTTTCCGAATGACATTTAGTGTTATTTTTTAAAATATTTTGGATACAAGAAATTAAAATGGTTTTCAGCAACAGAATTAGTTTCTCAATCTTTAGTAACCAAATTGATTTCTGGTTTTTTTGTAACTAAATTAGTTCTAAATAATATTTTTCTTTCTAGTTTCTAATAATATTTATTTTCTAGTTTCTGAGAATTAAATTGATTTTTTGGGATCTGGTTATTGATTACATAAACTAAATTTGTTTTCTAGCTTCCATTAATCAAAATATTTAGAAAAATGTCACTAAATATCATGTGAAAAAATAATAATTTTAGGAAAGTCATATTTTTGGTATTATATTTAAAAAGCAGTGCTGAATGTACTTTCCCTAAACACATTTGAGCTAATATGGACCTGCCTATTTGAGCTTATGGGAAATTGACATGATTAGTAATCAAAAAACTTTATTAGAAGTGTTTAAGAAACTTTTTTAGAAGAGTCATAGTGTGTTTGATGGGTGTCACACAAACTGTAACTATTGATTTTGATCCTGAAATAGTCATAATTATATCGTTACACTACTTTTCACAGAACTTTATGATATTTTTGGAAAAGTCATTTTTAAAAACAATCCTAAAAAATCATCATAGTCAAAAATACTACTGGTAAAAGTCCATTTTCCCTAGCCTGGGCCGACCCTCAAGCGATAATGTGTAATAAGTGCTCAAATTGAGGCACTAAGCAGTCTCGGCCCAATTATTTATGGCCTAGGCCATTTTATACGCCCACGGCGTTTTCTTCTAAGGTCAAGATGGAAGGAAAAACTAGAGAGTCAGTTGATTTTTCTTTCTTTTCTTCCTTCCTTTTTTTCCCCCCATTTTTGAGTAATGACGAATAGTGGTACACTCCAATTAATACTTTAATGAAAACAGCAGCTTTGACTTGTCAAAAAATAAAAAGACATTGACTAACTTGTTGCCCAATCTTAGGTGTAGCGGTCCATGTGATAATATCACCCTCTCCAATAATGGATCTAATTTTATTTTTGGAGAAAAGCAACCTACTGGACAAACAGATCAAAATGCTACAAAATTTGCATTTTTCATTTGCAATCACCCTAATAGTAATGGATGGGCTTTGACGCGTGCAATCATGTAAAATGGGTTGGGAAAACAAAGCATTGATCTTTAATCTATGTCCTAGCAAGCACACTATATCATTGCACACTTGTGTATATTGTTTCCCATAGTTTATACCGAGCATGTGCTGAGTGGTGCTTAAGAAATATGTTTGATCGAGTTTAGGAGGAAAAATAATGACCCGTTGAGTTGTTAACATAATGAAAAGTCTCTTTCTATATCGCTATTATTAGTAGGTAGAACAGGTTAGGGGAAGATGACTGAAAAGGACCACCACCACTAAGCCATGTGGAAGATAAAACCAGATTTCAATTATTTCCTGTACATCCCCAGTTCACACTACAAAATATTTACGTGCATTTCTTTTTTAAATTAAAAAAAAAAACGTCATATATATATATATATTATGGTTGCCAATCCAATTGGTATTTTTTATTTTTTTTTATCTATAGATAGATATTTTTTTTAGCCATTGGATCACCATCTAGTGGTGATCTAATGATTATAATAAAATACATTAAAAGACATACATTATTAATATTCTTTCTTTTTTTTATTTTTTACAATAAAAAAATATGCTTATTGAATTTTTTTATTGGCTAAATTAAAACATACCTATTAGTGCCTTATATATATATATTTATATATATTTCATGTAGTGTATATTCTCCAAAAGTAAAATTAGGCAATTAGATGTTGCAAAAAGATGTACTTTTTCTAACTTTAAACTTGTAAGGCCAACACTCCACAACTTTCCCAGAAATGACCGCCCTTAGAGACCCATTCCGTGGCGTCCCATTTGCCTCTTTTCTTTCATTTTTTGTTTCTAGGGTCACCTCTAATTTAAGGGGCTTTTTTCTATTTAATAGACGCAGGTGTTGAATTTTAGTTTTGTTTGATTCGTTGTATGTAACCAAAAGTTCGGTGTTGGTCACGAAGCCTTATCTAGGTACCACAATTCCCCATACTTTGTAATAGTATTCATTTCTTAATTAGACTTTGGAAAAGAGAGAAACAAAAAAAATACAACAAAGATAAAAGAGAGAGAAAATGAGTGAACACAAACTAAGCATTAAGCAATAAAACAAAATTTTCCAATCAAAATAGAAAAATGGGTCATCCGGAAAATTAAAGAAAACAACATCGCAACCTCCACTAGGTGGACACTAAAATTGTCGTAATTCTATCCAAAATAATAATTGCAAATATATTTTTTTTTTCATTTAATCAAAATTTATTCTATAATTTCTCATCACGGATATGCAATTTTGCTATTCTTGTCTTTCAATATCTCTCATACTGATCAGAAATTTATTCTATAGCAAAATGTACAATTTAAAGGACTTACACGTATATCATATGCCCAATACAAACAGATCAAACTCTAAAAACCGTGATAAAAGAAAATTAAAAAAAAAAGGATAAAAAAAGAAGAAGAACTGACGGCGTTTAGTAGAAATACGTAACGGCGTTCATCACTTTCCGTCTTTTCAATCTCTCATACGTTGACGCTGCATCTCTGGACCAGCTGGTACTTTACGGCGTTGGCCCCAACGATGATTCCGTTATTTGCATTCCCACCCAAATTGATAAACGCCGAGCACTTGACGTAGAAATGGTAACGGCCCGAGATGAAGGTGCCGACCTTCCAACGCACCCTTCCGTCAATATTGAAGTTGAGGAGGACGGCGCCGTTACTCTGGTCCTGGGTCAGAGCGAGGGAGTTAAACGGGGCGACGGGGACGAGGTTGCCGTAAACAAACGGCGACCAGACGTTAACGTCCTTGTGGCCCTGGTAGGTGGGCGGGATTCGGGTGCGGTAGGTGATTTGCTGGTCATGGTAGACCGCGAAGACGTCGAGCCTGTCGTAGTAGACCCCGATCTTGTCGTTGGGGTTGCGCGAGGAGATGGTAACCTGGAAGTTGGAGGTCAGGAAGTTGGGGACAGAGGTGTTGAAGGCGTAGACGGTGACGTCCTGGAGTACGAATCTGGGCTTCGAGGGCTGCAGTATGGCCCACACTATGAGAATCGTGACCAATAGGATGAAGTTGAAGATGAGCAGCCCAGCGCAGATTCGGCGGAAGAGCTTTCGCCTATTCTTCCCGTGGTTGCCGCAGTCCTTGGACATGGTTTTTTGATGTCGTTTTGGAGAAAGAGAGTGGTCTCTCTAAACTGTGATTCTAAGATCTAATTTTGAGTATTGGCGTTGAGAAGAAGAAGAAGAAGAAGAAGAAGAAGATTATAAGAATATAAGAGTACTCTCTCTCTCTCTGCTTTTGAGAATTGACCGTGGCGTGCGACTAAAGCGTCGAGTGCCTCTTTGGGTTTTATAACTTTATATATAATGGTTTCAAGATCGCATACGAACGGTGGAAAGGAAATTTATGTGTGTGTGTATATATATTGAAAATATATATGTATAGAAGTATATATAGTAGTACTAGACTTAATTTAGGCTTAGTAAATTAGACTTGAGTTTACTTATTGTTAAGCTAAAAATGTCTTACTTTGCTACAATTAATAATTGTGAGGGTAGTAGCTATAGTGGTATCTATGATGAGAGGTGGCAATTTGGTGGTGACTCCAATATTTTTAGATGATTAGGCTTGCAATAAGTGCTCTTAACTTTAAGCCAATTTTAAAAATAAAATCATGTATGTGACCAATTGATTTTGATCACTACCCAACTACTGCGTACCAAAAACCAATACTAAAATTGTACCAAAGTGTAAAGGGTATAGTTAATTAAATACACAATTGATGGTCTCTCTTTAAAGGGATATAAATATTAAAGACGTCTCTCTATTGACAAGACTTGTCTCTAACTTGGTCACGTAACATTATTGATATTATTTAAGTTTTAGTAAATGGGTTTTACTGTCTGAACTATGAAGTCATCTACTCTGCCCTTAGCCCTTGATTACTTTGCCCACTGAACTATGAAGTCATCCAATTGAGTTAAAAACCAATCGTTTTCCCTGTTGGATTTTAAGTATATATAGCCAAAAATCTGACTAAAACATTGCTCGGTCTGTGGTCAGTTAACTCATCCATCACTATGTGGCATTTCTGAAGCTCCAAAAGCTCTAACGATTGGTTCATATCATTTCTTCATCCATATCTAAAATCTTTAAATTTATCTCTTTACATATTTCAAATTTAAAATTCATAGACTTTTCAATCTACTTGTTGATTTTTTAGGGGGAAAAAAATCACTGAATTGATTTATTAGTAAAATCTGATCCGAGTAATACGCTAGGTCATGTGTTATTTTGGTCACGACAACGTGAGCAACATGAGGTTGTCAATGCCACGTAAGGAAGTTAGCTAGGCTGTCATTCATTACTATTTGCATTGTTGTTAGCTATAATAATCACAATCTTCTCAGGAAAAATAAGAAGAAGCCATAATTAAAATATTAGTAAAATTAATTCAACTAAGAATACGTTGTGAATTATTGAGCCTTGCTTTTAGTCAATAAAAGGGTTACTTTCTCCTTTTTCTTAAAATCAAACTTATAAAGACAAAAAGGCAAACGAAATTTATTAAGTAATAAATAAAAAATGGGGTTTTTTTTCATTGGTTCGTGACATCAATTTTTGATGAGAAGGTAGATTGATGGCTTTATGTGTGGGGTAATCTTTTAATTTTTTGTGCCATCCCAATGTAACAGTTTAATAATGTGAACCCCATAAATAAATGCATGAAAAGAAAAAAGAAAAAACGAAAAAAGAAAAGGGAAAAGGGAGAAAAAGAATCTATTGCATAATGAAAGTGCCTTAATCGCCGATCGATTGGATGAGTCATCGTGACACGTTTTCCTGGGAATACTTGGGCCCACTTATTATGACAGAGAAGCTTCGAGCATCTGCCAACCGACTTTTTTGACAGGGTTCGAGAATATACGTCCTACCTAAAGCTTAAAACATGGCACTAGCCGCAAAAGAATCCATGTATATCCATTATTTATTTATGGAACAATATTTTCTTCATTGGTTGTACTAATGAATACATACAGATAAAATACATATATAATTACGCATAAAGTGTATATCTATATAAATCTTATTTTTCAGAAAAAAAAATGAAATGGGTTGAAAAAAAAAATGCAAGATTTTAGAAACGCTGGTAGTCTTCCCTTTTTTTTTTCTTTTTTTTTTCAGATAAAGACATATAAAGAGTGCAATTTTTTTTTTTCAATTAAGGAAAAAGCTTATAAGCTTTTCAGGAAAAGAAAAACTGAAACTTTTCTATCTTTTTATTTATATTAACCTTTTTTAAAGTCTTAATAAAAGTGGATTTGAAACTAAGATATTAGATTGCGGGCCAATTCAATTAATGAGTCAATCATTTTACACTTGAAGTAAAAGGAAGGAAATACAGAAATGATTTTTCATATTATTACATGAAAAGGAGAAATTTTTGGAATTATAACAGAATACATTTTTTTTTTTGGAAAGACAAGTTATTGTTTAATTTTAGTAAAGTATATTTCAGGTTAGAATTCTGTCAAGTTGAACTCATTATGATGGAAAACTGCGGGGTATGTACACTCCTATACTTTACGAAAGTGTCTTGGATTGATTATCAACACTATATATAGCACTTACGAATAAAAAAATGAAGAAAAGAGGGACAATGCAAGTTTTTATTTTTTTTTTTCCGGTAGAGTGACAACTGAAAAATGAAATTGTAATGTCTTGTAATTTGTTCACCCCTCAAATTCTTTATAATTACACGTTACTTTTTTAAAAGAGGCTCAATTAAGGTGTATTTATCAATCTATCCATGCATATTTAAAAGAAAATTGTAAATATTTTAATTAGGTGATATGACTAAATATAATTTCCATGACCTCACAAAGCTTTTTTTTTTTTTGTGGCTTTCAAAGAAAATAATTCATTGGCAAAACGAGTGTGTTGACCGTGGCCGAAGCATTTGAGATTGATTCTAAGACGAGTGGCACATGTGACATATTTGGGATTATTAATTAAGAAATATATGAAGCAGCAAGATTGATGTTCACTGTTGATCACATACGTACACCGTCCACATCCGCTCCTAGTCTCCCAAACAACTCTAGGTCATCCCAAACCCAACAACCTTTCCTACTCTGACACTTAAACATTAATTCTTTATCTCTTTCTCTCCTCAATTTGCAATTATATACTTCTTCTATGTGACGTTTCTCTTCCATCCAACCATATCGTATATGTTACATTTATTATATCTTATGAAACAAGCAACATTAGTTGTTATTTAAAAAAATAAAACAATAAAAACAATAAACCAAGTCATGAGTTATCAATTTTAGTTCGTTACCAAAGAGTCAACAATAAATTTATGAATAATTAAGAGATGTGGCTTGTGTAAACTGAGGTAAATAATCAAAGCAAATAAAGAGACACGGATTTATAGTGGTTCGGCTCCAAGAAAGATGAGCCTACGTCCACTGTTTTCTCACTATATTGATGAATATTCAAGGGTACAATACTCGAATGCTAATGGAGAACGCTTAAGACTTAGACCACCCTAAGCGTGTATTTGCTCTAACTTCTACTCTCTCTGACTTGTTTCTGCCCAGAATGTGTGATGATCCCTTCGGAACACAAAGCCCCCCTTTATATAGACTGTAGAGACCCTATTCCACTAGGTTCTTTATTCAACTAGGATCCTAATTGAACAAACGGGTAACTATACAATTGGGTAATTATCCAATTAAGTAATTGGATAATTATTCAAAACGGATAACAAGTTAATTACAAACAATATAATCAGATAACTACTCGAAAAGATAACCTAGTTAATCGCAAACAGGAGTCTTCAGTTTTAGGAATCTTCAGTTTCCCATTCCTTGTAGGCTTCTTCCACAGCATTTACTTGTTTCCCTCTTCTTGTAGGTTTCCTCTATAGTGTTTTCGTGTTTCCTTTTTCCTATGGGTTCCCTGTTTATTAAGGAAAACTATACGGAGAAGGTCGCACAAAAACCTGCAGAAGAGGTCGCATGCAAGCATCACGGAGGAGGTCGCATGTAAACATCACAGAGGAGGTCGCATATATTCTATATGTGGAAGGTCGCACATATCCTTCACAGAGGAGGTCGCATATACATCATATGCAACCTTAGGATTTTAGACCGTACAACAATTGCCCCCCAGCTCCATTAGTTCTTTAGGACGAAATGGAGCTTCTGACTACCTTGCGGCCTTATGACGTCATAGAACCTGTGATTTGAGTTAATCGAAGATCCGTCAGACTCCAAATCTTCTTTCAAGATCACGCGTATCCTCCTTTTTGCCAGAACCGGACACGTGTAGCCAGAAACGAAACTCGAGGAATACGTGATTGACACTAACTGTCAGCAAATCTTTTAAATTTCAAATTACCCCGACCTTTCGGATGAATTCAAATCCCGCGCGATCTTCGGCCTTCCGATTTAAAATTCGAATCCTCTGATCTACGGCTGCGATCTAACGGTGGTCAGATTATATAAACATTCGAAATCCCTTCTCTCCCTCATTTTATTCAGAACTGCAGAAAACTTCAGAAAAACCCTAACACCACTCTTTCAGATCGCTCCATTCACAGCCGTTCCTCCATCGTTGAATCAATCTACTCTTGAAGAAAGGTTAGTATTCCTCCTTACTTCTGTCACTATTAGAAACAACAATCTGGAAAAAACTTATTCCACCGAAGTGAAATAAGAATTTTATTCCTTTCTTTTTCTCGTCTGTAAAATAGATTTACTGGAAATGGTCCTGCGAAGAGAATCCCTAGGGTCTGATACCCTAAATTTTCTCCTTCTGAACTGACGGTTCATCTACTGATGAACTGCTTGAACATTTCTGACGAACTGCTCGAACTCTTCTGATGAACTGCTCGAGCATTTCTGATGAACTGCTCGAACTCTTCTGACGAACTTTGTAGATAAACGTATGTAACCTTAGGATAAACCCTTAACATTTGAACCCCTGTATATTTCTTTTCAGATGTCTAGTAGTGAAGAACTTTTTAGGGAAGGAAATGCTTTTTCCGGGGAATCCGGCTCAAGCGTTAGCACTATTAACCTTGACGATTACCCCGCGTCTGAACCCGAGATAGAAATAACCGGGGTAAGACAAAGCAGCCCCCGAATAGGCGATCTTCCCCAAGATCAGTGGCCTAAACACGTTAGGGATGCTCCGGCATTCTCTTCCGGTTAC